>APFE030420031.1:0-101339 GCA_000404065.3 Pinus taeda | reverse complement strand
AAGCTTATGTAAATTTTCATTCTTTTATTAATAAATTGCCTGAAGTGGCCGCGTTGGCTCAGGCCGTGGACTGTTTCCCTCTTTGAGGGTTTTAACCATGTTAAAAATACTGGTGTATTGATCTGTGATCTGTTTGTGAGCGGTGTCCTTTGGTGTTCTGTCTGAGGAACTTACCTTGTAAATTCCTACAAGCACAAACAACTAAGGACCCGATCAAGAGGAAAATATTCATACTCTGTTGAACTTGGAGACAAGAAGAGTTATCGTATGGAGGAAACATACATCTCAACATCATTCTATTCGTACTGGGTTTGCAAAAGAATTTACTTTCTATTTCATGTCTAGAAGAGAAGGGAGATAGATTCGCTTTTATAGATGGAAACGTTATGGTATGGGATAAAGGCTCTAGCATCAATAATGTAAAAGTCATTGGGATTCGTGAAGGAAGACTCTATAGGTTACTTACGCCTCTCTCTCAAGCCTTGGTTCACATTGAAGTTAACCCATGTGAGCTTTGGCATAGAAGGTTTGGACACCTTCACTACAAAATCCTACCAACTCTAAACACAATGGTGAATGGCATCCTCGAACTTAAGGAGGATCACGAAGGAGTTTGCAAGGGATGTGCATTAGGTAAAAATGTTAAGAAACCATTTGGAAGCAGTGCTTCAAGAACAAAAGAAATCTTGGATCTTATCCACTCTGATGTCTGTAGTCTTATGTCTACAAAGTGCATTGGAGGTCATCTATACTATTTAACTTTCATTGATGACCACTCAAGGATAACATGGATCTATTCGCTGAAGTCCAAGGATGAAGTATTCAAAAAATTTCAAGAATTCAAAGCGGAAGTAGAAAATATTATATAAAGAAGGATAAAGGTACTTGAATTTGACAATGGAGGAGAATATAATCTAAGGAGCTCATAGTTTTCTATAAGGAGGCCAGAAGTAAGAGGGAAATGATAGTTCCATATAATCCAGAGCAAAATGGAGTAGCAGAACGAAAGAATTGCTCAATTGAAGAAAGTGTTAGAGCTACGTTACAGGATCAAGACTTACTTCAATTTGCGAGGTGAAGCATCTAAAACAACTGTTTACATTCAAAATTAAAGTCCTCATGGATCACTTGGCAACATGATTGCTGAAGAAGCATTTACTAGGAAGAAACCATGTGTAGACCATCTCTTGATATTTGGTTGTCCTGTTTACATTCACATTCCAAAAGATGAAAGAAAGAAGTTGGATCCTACGAGCATGAAAGGCATATTTGTTGGCTATAGTAACACTTCAAAGGCATATAGGATCTACATAAAAGAAGGGCACCGAATTGAAGTAAGTTGAGATGTGATCTTTTATGAAAATGTTGCATATAAGAAATCTAAAGACGTCCCTATTGATTTTGATGATGAAGAACTACTGATATTTGAAGAATGTTCTAAGGAGGAAGAGGATTCCAATCATGAAGAAGAAGGTCCTAGTAAACTTATGCAACAAGTCATCATTCCTGAAAATATAGAGACCTAATTGGTTGAGGTCTACTCTTCAAGATACAAAAGGACATGCAGCAGCTAAGGGTACATTTAGGGAAAGTAAGAAGCCTAAAATATATTTAGGGTATGCTGCCTATATGACAAAGTTGATGCAAAACCATCCCCCTTTGACGAAGCTTTCAATCATTGTGAATGGAAAGATGTTACGAATGAAGAATATCAATCAATAATGAAGAATGGAGTTTCTGAAATCATTTCTAGGCCGAAAGACAAATCTGTGGTGACTTCCAAGTGGCTCTACAAGATTAAACATGCAACAAATGGAAGTATTGATAAATATAAGGCAAGGTTTTTGGCTAGGGGTTTCTCCCAACAAGAAGGCATCGACTATGAAGAGACATTTGCACCTACTGCTAGGTACATGACTATACGATCGTTGGTCTCTTTGGCAGCATCAACTATGAAGAGATATTTGCACCTATTGCAATATACACGACTATACGATCGTTGGTCTCTTTGGCAACATCGATGGGATGGAACATCCATAAAATGAATGTCAAGACAACATTCCTGAATGGTACTATTAATGAAGAGGTCTATATAGAACAACCCTTGGGATTTGAAGTGAATGATAGAGAGACTCACGTCTGCAAGTTGAATAAGGAACGTTATAGCCTTAAGCAAACTCCAAGGGCTTGGTATGCAAGGATGGACACATATTTACAAAGATTGGGCTTCTCAAAGGGTTTTGTTGATCTGAATCTCTATATCAAAGTAGTGAAGGGTGAACCCATAATCATTCTTCTATATGTGTATGATCTTCTCATAACAGGTATGGAAGGTCATATTCAAGAATGTAAGAAGCAATTGGCAGAAAAATTCGATATGAAGGGTCTAGCACTAATGCACTATTACTTGGGGTTGGAAGTTTAACAAGGACCCGATGAGATATATCTAGGTCAAGGAAAATATGTGATTATGATGCTACAGAGCTTTGGTATGATGGACTGCAAACCTATGACACCCCCCATGAACACAAATTTGAAGAGGCTAAGAAGTTTTGATTCAAGTCCTGTGAATCCTACAAGGTATAGACAATTGGTTGACTCTTTGACCATTGGATAGCAACCAAGCATATATTGATATATTTTCGAGGAACAATCCATAACTGCCTAAAGCATGATAGAAAAAATGATGTCCAATTGATTGGATATACAGATTCTGATTGGGGGGCAGTGAGACAGATGGAAGAAACACTATTGGAGGATGTTTTAGCCTCAAATTCACTATGATGTCATGGATGAGTGAAAGCAAGAGTCAATTGCTTTGAGTAGTGCTGAAGATGAATACATTGCAGCATGTGAAGTTAGTAGAGAAGCTATTTGGTTGAGGAAGCTACTGTTCGATGTGTTTGAAGGACCAATGGACCCTACAATTATACATTGTGATAACACTAGTTGCATAAGGTTGTCTGAAGACCCAATATTTCATTGAAAAACAAAGCACATAAATAAAAAGTATCATTATATACGAAAGCTGGTGCAAGATCGAGTGTTGTAACTTGCAGCTACAATATATCTCCATTGATGAGCAGGTAGCCGACATTTGACAAAATCTCTTCTTAATAATAAGCTTGTGTATTTGAGAGATAAACTTGGATTGGTTGATATCTCCTCCCTAGTTGAGAGGGAGAGATAGACACATTGTTCTTGTATTCACTTTGTGAAGAAAGAATGGAGGGTTGGGTAAGCACTTGCTTTCCGATACTTTTTGAGGATGAGGTAGGGCATGCAATAGGTAAGAGTAGTCGAAGAGGAAATTCCTTGATTATGTGTTATTGCAATATAGGAATTATCCTAGGACATACCTTATGAACTCTTGGGTGGGGTATGTGCCTTGAGAGACAATGCTGAAGGTGTCTATCAGTCATTGTCTCGCCAACATTGTGCTCTGATCTTGTGGAGAGATAGAGCTATTAGTCAAGGCCTTGCCATGTGACAATGGTGGTTGGTACGATGAGATGCAATGAGATAAGATGAAATAACAACTTATAAGATGGCTTTCCAATCTGACTCTTCTTATGAGATCTCTTCAGTATGAGAATATCCATGTACCATTATGAATACCTCTCTAGTTAAGAGGGAGTGTTGAAATATGTAACTAGGTTTGGTCTCCATAAATATGAAATGTACTCTTGATTCTTGTATATTGTAAAAAGAAAGAAAAATTATTAGTGTTATTTTGTAGCATGGGTTTCATGCTCAACGACATTTTATTTAGAGGTCAAGCACCCAATGAGTGCTTCTATGGTTTGTCATAGAGTTAGTAAGTCAATAGAGTCATTGTCATATGAAAAAGACCCCATTGGGCATATTGTAACATGTCAAAAGAACTATTTTTGTATTTAAGGCGTCAAAATACCCCTCCAAGACCAAGTTGGCGTGGCAACTAAGAAGTTGGCCTCATTGGGGCATGTCGTCCTCCTTGGAAGCCTATCTATAGGAGAGAACAAGACCTCCATGCTCCTACGGACACTCACTCACTTCTCATCATCTAAGCGAAGAAGAGGAGGAAGAAAGCCAAGTGAAGAAGGATAGAAGGATGAAGGACAAAGGTTTTGGGTTAATTCTCTCTGTCTTTGTCTCTCTCTCTCTCTCTCACGTGCAAAGATAAGGCTAGGGTTTTGCAGCTACAAGGTCGAAGTTGTCAAGTTGCAGAAAGAAGGTTGAAGAAAGGACTTTTAGGTCACCTACTAGCCCTAGAAGGAGAAGCAACCCAAGCGAAGGAGCAAGGAAGCCCCAATTTTCCTCACCTGTGTGGAAACAACAATTATTACAGCGGCTGAAAATTTCAGACTAGCAGTGGAGGCCGAAATTCTGTAGCTGCGGGTCGAAATTGTGTAGTTGGAAGATATTTGGTTGGGTTTGACTTATATAGAAAAACCGCACCATCAAGAAGGTTTGACGTGGTCTTGGAAGGGTATTGGTCTTGGTCTAGAGATCTTGGAATTCGACATTTGAAGAATCTATAGGAAGAGAAGAAATTTGTGGGTTTTCCTCTCAAGAGGAGAGGTTTTGGCTTTGGCTTGCAACCTACATCCTGTGTTCTTGTGTTCTATTGATCTTCATGTTTTTGGTAGCTGTTTGATGATAAGAACAACATAATAATAAGTGAAGAAGCTAATAATCGAGAAAAAGTAAAAGTACATCATAAGCAGTTATCAAGTATAAGAGAAATCATCCTAACTACAACCCTATAGATTTCTCAACATATGTGTGGGTTACATGAAGAAGCCACCAAGCTCCATAGGGTTCTCTAATGCTCCAAGGGAGAATGTGACATAAGCACCAAGATAATATTTTACAATCAATGAGCAAGCCAACTTCAATGTCTATGTCTATCACGGGTCAACCAAGGGTCATATATACACCATGTGTAGCACATCACATGAAGCACCCCCAAGCATGGTGTAAACTCTTTTAGAGTAAGCGTAAAAGCTAACATTGATATCTTTCCTAATTACTTGGTTCAAGTCTTGTTTAGACTTTCTAGGAGGTGATTTGGATTGTCTAAGGAGTAAACACTTTTAGAGTAAGCGTAAAAGCTAACATTGATATCTTTCCTAATTACTTGGTTCAAGTCTTGTTTAGACGTTCTAGGAGGTGATTTGGATTGCCCAAGGAGTACATGAAAGGGGGAAGTTAATTGGTAGCAATGACCATTGTTTGAGGCGAACCAAAAAATCCTCCAAATACCAACATTGACTCCACCTATGGGGCCTTGTGAAGGTAGTTTCCTTTGAGGAGCATAGAGCTAGGTACTGTACCTATCTTTACTAAATATGGAGTTCCTTAGGGTTTGGAGAAAGAAGTAGATGAGTTTGAGGAGGCTTAAAGGATAGACTCAAAATTCTACCGTAATGATGGATTAAGGGATTGTCCATTTGCAATGGATGATACACTCTTGGGAGATTTGCGAAGCTGGAGGAGTTGCCTCCCATATGTTGTAGGTGCCCATTGTTGAAATGTTGTTGTCATTGTTAACTCAAGTAGCCCCAGAAGATGCCCTGCCTTTTGTCGACCAAAATGACATGGCACGTCATTGTTTTTCGAGTCAAGGTCATCTTTGTTGGATTCACTTCGTTGAGCTGATTCCAGTATTTTGTGGCACATTGTGAAAGCCTTCACGGTTTGTGAATTATGCTTGTTTGAAGATGAAGGACTCAATTTGAGGGTAAAAACCCCAAGGGGTGGTGATATGGCAACTCTTCCTTGGCCATCTCAAATACTCATGTCATAAGGATCCTCACGAAAGATTAAAATAATCTCACTTATGAAAAAGGGCTGACTATAAAATTGATTTTTAAAGATCCTAGGAATTATAAGAGTTTTGTCTCCAAAAGGTATTTTGAAATTCAAAATTAAAAACCCTCAAAAAGGGTTTTCCCTCTATAATTTGAATTTAAAATTCAAAATTTTCCCTCCAAACGGGAATTTGGTTGCCTTCCTAGATGCCCTCCAAAAACTATAAAAAGGCTCTAGGATCTCACCTCCAAGGCATGCATTAAACGATTATCATTTGAATCAATTGTGCTCTGAAATAATCTCGGCCCCTGTGAAGCATTGGAGAATCAGATGAGAGGGTGTGAAGTATCGGTTCTGTTGTTTGGATATCATTCTGGGATTTGTTGGTATTGCAATAAGGTTTCATTGATATTAGTTCTGGGATTGCAAGAGGGTTTCATTTGAAAAAGATTATTCACCATCTCCAAAGTCTTGGCTCACTTGAAGGCAACAATTCTGAGCTAGATCTAGTGCTTGCAAACAAACAGTTTGTTCTAATGCTTGATCTCTGTTCTCACATGGAGTTTTTCAGTTTCTCCTTTGTGTGAGTTTCAGACCAACAAAGGGTTTCTTTTGACAAAAGACGTGTATAAGACTATTTGGCATTTCTCATGAAATGAATCAAATTTCTTGAAGAAGATCTCCTTGTACCTCATCCTTGAAGAGAGCTGTATATATATATATATATATATATACTCTGTTAGGGCAAGTGAATGCAAGTATATAGATATATATTTTCTCTGTTAGGGTAGGTGAATGCAAGTATGAATGCAAGTAAGTATGTATATATATATATATATATATATATAGGGCAAGCGAATGCAAGTAAGTTTGGACCAATTTCAGACCTATGGATAAGGTAGCGTTTTTTGATCTCCAAGCCTTCAAGCTATAATTTCTTGCGGCCTAAAGTCTTTTCTGAAATATCTGAAGTTGGTTGAGATTAAGACCTGAACTATTACATTGTGGAGGATCCAGTATTATGACCTTGAGGCTTGGATTAAAGACCCGCGACACTTCAATAAGACCATAATTCTGAAGTTGAAATACCTCTGCGGCTTGTTTTTTCTGTCATCCTATGGCCTAGACCTACCTTGAAGAAAATGAATTGAAATCTGGCTGATCAGATGCATCTATGGAGACAATTTAAATGACCCTAACTCATGATTCATTCCTGAAATATGCGAAGTGGTTTGTTATTGATGTATTTCTGGCATCTTGAGTAGATATATATACATGCTCCAGTATCTGCCAAAAGCTGTTCTAGTTGAAGTCACCAAGCCAACCTAAACCACTCAGGCAGTGACATTAGCAACAGTAAACAAACCTTCTGCAGTGAGGATTTGTAATGAAATAGGGTTTCGCAAGGGCTACTTGTTGGAACTTCACTTCATATTCCTCCTGTAGCAGCATTTGTCAGCAAGAATGGTTTTTGCAGCAGTATTTATCAAGGGTTTCTGCACTCAGTAGTTGTCTCACCTTCAGCAGCATTCAGTTCATAAAGATTTGTTGTTTCATTACCTCTTGCAGCAGTGAGGGTTCAGTTAGGGTTTCAAGGATCTATACAGTCAAGTCAAGATTCAAAATATTGAGAACACAAGTGAAGGCAGTTCTGTCTCAGCTTATAAGGGTATCCAGCAGTACAACTTTCATTGTCATTGACTCTCTGTACAAGCTGAGGTATCTGTGCAGTTGGGGTTTTGCAATTCAGTTGTAGGGGCTTCATTGTCTAAATATCATTGTGCATTCGAAGGATATTGGCAAAAGGGTTTTGCTGAAATTCATTGTAGTTGGGCCACTGTCCCTTGTACGGGAGCCCAGATAAATTGCAGAGGTTGATTCATTGTAAGTGGGTCATTATCCGTGGTACGGGAGCCCACAGTAGTGGGTTTGATTTATTATCAATTTCTGGGTGGCCGGGTGGTGCTAGGCAGGTGGTTGAATTCACCTTCTAGTTGGAGCTTGAAAACACTTCCAGGTGGTTGGGTGATGCTAGGGCAAGTTGGAGCTTGCTAGGGTGTTGGAGCATCCTTTCAGCAACTGCTGATAAAACGTGGACGTTGGAGCATCCTTCCAGTTGGAGATGGAAAATTAAACGCTTTTCTAGAGTACTAGGGAGTTGGAGCTTCCCTTTTTCAGTTCAGTTGGTGCATTTGATGTACTCAAAAAATTATTAGAAAAACATTTGGTGGTTTTTGTCCTGGAGGGGTTTCCACCTAAAAATTCCGCTGTCTATTGTATATTGCTTATTTATGCTTTGAATTGATGCTGAAGATTAATTAATGCTCCGAAAAGATTAATAAGTTACTAATTGCTAAGAAACACTGTTTCAGCCACTTCTCAGTATTTCCAACAGCTGACAATATCATTTATAACCTTGTGAAGATATATTGTGTTGGGGTTGATCTTTTGAATACAAAAGGTTTCGTCTAGCCTGTCATGAATTGGCACTTATAAATGTTTGGTTGCGGTATTGAACTTGCTCAAGAGGATAACTCCTCTTCTTACTGTCTGAAAATGTAAGTCCAATTTAAATTTTCAGAATCATTGTTTATTGCAGCATTGCCACAGCAGATATGATCTTTGGAGAATGGTATGAGTCACTTGAGAGGTGGTGATGAAGATAATGTGCTTACCGTCTGTTAACATATTTGGACATATGGTTGCATCTGTAGTAGACTTTCACCTTTGAATGCACTTATCTACATATTTTCATGCATATTTCTCCATTTGAAGGTGCCTTTGGGGTGCCTGCACTTAAATTTGTTCTTCTATCTATAACTCTTAACAGACAGGGTCCATTAGATATTTGAGAACCTGATGGATGTTTCTGTCAATGGTTTTAAAACCGGAACCCGTGACTTGACCGGTCCACCTAATGAACCAGTTTACTGACCGGAACCCGTCTAACCGGGACTGGTTTGGTCTAAACGAACCAGTTTTAGAAAAATACATTAAATAGTTAATTTTTAATGAAACAAAACTATTTTTAAGATTTAAAACCATGATTCCAAGCCAATAGAGACAAAATATGCAAAGTTTGCTCATTTATATACCATGTAACGGTGAATATATCGAAATGGCACCGAGTGCAATACATATCATCGACAAAATAGCAAAATACATAAGCAATGAGGCTCTAAATGGCCTATAAAGTCCAAAAACAATGCTGCAAGCTATGAGGCCATTGGCCTACTACAAGTCTACAGTGTACACATGATCAATCATCAAGTTCATCACCACTACTAGCCATAGGATCATCATCAAGAGCTACATAGACATCGTCTGGTTCAGAGACTGAGGATGCCTCAGCCTGATCTGCAACCTCAATAGCAATGGCACCAATAACAATAGAAGTGGACCTAATGGAAACACGAGTTTGTTGACCTGCACGACTAGTGCCTTCCATTAGTTCTTTGCCTTTCCTTGATGCCGCTACTGATCCTGGTTCTGACGCCACCACAAAATCTGCTTCATCCCCTGCTAAAGCCATGTCGATATCAAACTCAGCCTCAAACACAGGATCTTCAGTCTCCTCCACCCATTCTGATGTTGGATCAATATCGTCCAATACAATGGGATCTAGATCAGGTGCTTTGTTCATCATTTGGTTCCTCCTCAGTTGAAGGTTGTATTGCACGAAAACAAGATCATTTCACTGTTTTTGTTCCTTAAAGGCTTGGAGAGGGTGTTTTTGGAGGGAAAGCACCCTTAATTTCCCTCTAAAACCCCTAAACTACCTTGGGAAAGCTGCACTGTGGGTCCTCGGTGGCCATGGCAGGTAACCAGCTGGTTTAGGACCGGTTAGGTCAAATTTTCCGCCACACAGCCTATTAAACCGGGTTTTTTCACTGGTTCCAACCGGTGGGCTTACTAACCGGCCGGTTAGACCGGTAACCGGTTAGCCAGGCCAGTTTTTAAAACTATGGTTTCTGTACAGTCATATGTTTAGGTATTGTATGAAAGGAAGTTTGGGCTATATGCAAACTAAGTTATCAACTTGAAGGTGACATATATAGCTCAGTGGATGCCATCCTATACAGGGTTTAGATTTTTATGTTGTGTTTTTTAGTGATTACCAAACATGAGATAGGTATTAGTGAAAGTATAACTAAACTGGATTGGGTCAAAAGATATAGATTTATGTATGGTGAAATTTAGATTAAACTGGTTTTGATCAAAAGATGCGTGTTTTTATGTGTCTGTGTAGTTATTTATAGCTAACTGGTATAAGTCTTCTACTTGTATTGTAAAGCTGAAGGAAAATGAGTACTTAATGTCTAAGTACCAGATATACATATTTGCAAATCCCAGCTGTTGGAGTTCACTTTTATTTGATAGTAGTGAAATGCTTGTTTGATCTTCAAAACATGACTCAATATTTTTCAGGCTCTGATTGACACTAGTGATCGTGAAATCTACTTGCAACTAACATCAATTTGCAATGAAAGTTATCAAGGACAAAAGGGAGCTGTGGGCACACAGTTTGTGAGTCAAAGGACACAGATTATTCTTGATGAAGTTAGACAATATGGTCTCTTCACTCGTATTCAGTGCCTGAAGTTTATTGGTATGCTAACATCATACATATTTCCAGTTAGAATTCAAGTTTTGGTGAGCCTGAGGGTATATTCAAGTTAGAATTCACTTTTTGCTAAGCCTAAGGGTATATTTCCAGATAGAATTCACTTTTTGATGAACCTGAGGATATGTGTATGTTTGACTCCATACAATTCAATCTCAGGTTGTTGATATGGTCTTCTTTTTTTGTTTTTATCTTACTGTCAATTGTTTCTTCAGGTGAACGCTTTCAGACTGTCTTGGAAGGAATGGAAACAGAAAGTCATGCTATCGTAAGTTTGATATTATTGAATGGCTTTGATTGCTTAGCTGTAGATTTTTCATTGAGTTTTTCTTTTCTTAATTGTTTGTGACAATAATCTTGGTGTTTCTTATGTTTTCATATTTCTGACTATAAATTTGTCGAGGGTTTAGCAACTTGGGAACTAATCATTTGTTGGAATTCTTTTTCTTGCTATCTCAGGTGGGAGAGAGAGTAATCAAAGATTACATATTGGTCCATTTGGACAGTTGCGTTGATAAGTTCAATTTTCTAATGTATGCTATTATATTCTTTTCTGGTTCTCTTACTCAAAAAAATATTTCATATCTAGTAAATTTATTTTCAAGGAAATGTGAGAAGAAAGATACAAGAAGAAGAACATGTCTGTCCATATTTGGTAAGGTTTACAGGGTTGGTCGACTGTTTTTTCCTGTGGTTATTGGTGTAAACTTTAAAATATTGGCAAGAAAAAAGAGTATTTTATGTGGATGTGACTTATGTAAATAGCAGAGGGCAAAAATTGATATTTAAGAGAGTATGAAGGATTTACATAGGCTTATCGATAAAGTATGAGAACTTTTCTATGTGCTTATCGATAAAGTATGAGAACTTTTCTATGTACATATGCTCCAGGATAGTGTTGCAAACATCAGCTTTGGGATAAAAATGGCAATGGTCTGGACAAGCAAAAAATCGTAAAGATCGGGAGAATATTGGTAAAAATCGGCAAACATTGGCAAAATTTTTAAAAAATATGAAAAATTAAAAAAGTAAAAAAAATGTCGAAGAAATTCACTTAAATTGCTAACTGTCTGGGGCTCAGTGATTTTTCTATAGACTTTTAATTTTTTTGCGTGGTTTATAATAAAGTATTGGTTTTTTCACCATTTAAGAAAGCCATTTTATTCGGCCGAAAAAATCAGCCAGGCCAAAAATTGCAATTTCCTGATTTTTTCGCAATAAAATTGTGCCATTTACGACACTGCTCCATGGTGATCATTTGAATGGAGTTATGGTGCTGAACATTGGCTGTTACACACCTTTTGAAAAAATAGTGGCCTCTTCAAGTAGAAGGTTACTCATTGATGAAAATTGTGTCAACTGCCTGCTATATAATTATGATCCCTTAGTGCAACTTATACCGCCGACTAAATATGCAATGATTACAATTCTAATATGAAAAGTCATTAATATTATTCTAGTTTTGTAATTTAATTTGAATATTGATGTCTACTGGGACCATAAAACAGTACAGAGTGAACATTGAGAATGCTAAAGAATATCCAAGAGGACTGCAATAGAACAAAAATGATTGCGTATTTTGTAGGGAGTGCCGTAATCAACTCTTGGAGAAGTGGAAAAAAATGAAGAGAAGAAAATAACAAATAACTCAGTAAAGATAAGAAAAACCATGATAAATTATTAATGTCCACAAACAGCCAAAGTAGGTCAATGGCACAAGAGACTGCAGTGAGCCTCATTAGTGATGTGCCGTTCCTGAAGCTACTCTTAGATAGATAAGAAATAAATTTAAAAACATATAAATGAGTCAATAGAAAGGTTTAACCCCATACAAAGACTAAAGATGAGTACATTATTATGGAAAAAATAAAGGATAAAAGATGGAAGCTATTAATCTGCACGAGAGGTAAGGATGTATAGGTGGTGGAGGAGCTACTTACATCATCATCTATTCCTGTGAAAGTACCAATGCGATGCCCGATTATGTTCTTTGGAGAATGTGATGATTGAGGACCAGGAATCCGAAAAGAACAAATGAGTGAGGACCAGGAATCCGAAAAGAACAAATGAGTGAGTTAAAGCCAACTTTTTATCCAAATACCTGTCCTAACATCCAAGAGTGAGAAGCTGATAATGATGTCTTAGACTACCATTGGTTGGGTACTTTGGACTCTATATTCTATGATGGAACTCATAATGGCGATTTGGTAATGAAGTCTCTCTTGATGTAAGCTGCAACGAACAGTAGTTCATTTATAGGAATATATCCAATGTAACAAGGGTAATAGAAAATAATATATATAATTTAATTTTTAATCCAAAGAAAAACATTAATAGATTTTCCCTAATAAAGGTTGAAAGTTATTGTTATGAATATAAATAATCAATAATTAATAGTTAATAATGATTAGTATACCGAAGAGGCATATCTCTAAGGACATGACTATTCATGAAGGTGCACTTGCCTTGGTATATAAGTGGGCCCTCATTTGTAAGCATCTTATATCAATATCACTTGTATTCTCACACACACACACACACACACACACATATATATTATCCTATGATGGATGCTTTTATATTCCAGATATTTTGAATATTCCGCTATGTATACAAACCTTGTTCATTACATTGGTATTAGAGTGATGTTCTCCGATCCCGACCTTTGGTCATCAACTCTCCGTCAAATTCATTACTGCTGCGATTGAAGCATTTTGCTACACAACTTTGGAGTTTCTCCATTTTGCCATCAGGCCTTTGGCCATAAAAGAATTATATATATATATAAAAGTCAAAATATAAAACAAAGAGTATATACATATATTTATGAAAAACAAAAAAAGGGAATTTTTTTTATTAAAAAAAGACCATTGACCGGCCCACCTTACCACTCATTTGATACCATCCGCCGCCTCCATTCTAGCCACAACCTCCGATGGCTTGACAGACAACCGCTGTGCTGCACGGCCTAATTCACCTACTGCCTCTGCCACAGTTGTTGTCGCCGCCGGTTAATTTGCCAGCTCACAAACCTTGTTTCCTGTGGCCGTTGTTGACTAGCTTCCTGCAATCACTGTTGCCACCCTGTCCGCTTTCCACTGTAAAGCCGACACCACCTTGTCTCTATTTTTGCCACTGCTATTCTTTGCTGTCACTATCAAATCACCATACTAACCATATTCACCAACAAGTTTGTGGATAGATATGTCACGACCCTTCAAGCTTTAAGGTCGTGTCTGTATGTATGTTTTATGGAAAAGAAAAGAGATTAAATAAATAAATAAATAAATAAATAAATAATAAATAAATATATATATATATATATTATATATATTTATTTATTATGTTGTGTGTATATATATATATATATATATTATGTTATATTTAATATAATATTTTTGTTTATATTATTTATTATATGTTAAAAAATTAAAGAGCTTATTATTAATTAAATAAAAAGGTTGAATAAAGATATAAAAGGGTGATTTAAAAAAGAAAAGAAAGGGGGTGATTTCTTCTGATAAAAATGTCTAAGAAAAATAAAAAAACTGCATTCCATAAGGAACCTTGGTTTCTTTTCAAAATGTCCTTTTTGTTCAGAGGGATATTCTAATTGAGAATGAAATCTTCCGTTAAATCACATTTCAAATCTTGAGTCAACGCGTTTCGTTCTCAATCAGTATGTATCACAGAAGTTTGCATTCTCAGATATTCTAATTGTCGAGTGTCATTTAGAAATCAAAACGTCATTTGCACAAATTATTGCAAAACTTTTACTGTAGTTGAATATCAAAATGTCACACAAAAATAATCATCTGAAGGAGATATGAAGTTTTGTGAATGGATAAAACAATTAACAATGACACTTGAGCGACTAAACACAAATTCTAATAAAGAATTAAAGAAAATAATGTTGGAAACTTGGGAGGCTTTACGATTAGATTAGATTTTCCTTTCTTTGATAATTGCTTGTGAAATTTGTTGCTTTCTTATTAATTTTAATTTTTTTCATGAAACAATTATCAATTTAAAAAACATGAAGATCACAAAAAAAAGAACACAAGATATAAGCTCCAAGCTAGGGCAAAATCCCTCCAAGGGGAAAACCCAGAAAAATTCTCTTCTTATAGAATTCGATCAAAGTGAGATATCCAAGACCCTCTTGAGGGAAATGTAACTAGGTTCGGTCTTCATAAATGTACTTTTGATATTTGTACTTATTCAAGAAAAGAAATATTATTTTTATAATATATGTCAATGAGTTTCTTGCTCATTGAAGTAGGTCTAGCACATGTCAAAGTGCTATAGGTGAGTCAAATAGTCAAAAGGAAATGTTGAAGGCCTTAAGGGCATGTTACACCATGTATAAATATATATTAAAGACAAAGGGAAAACCTCCAAGCAAAGTCAAGTCTACTCCTATGCAATGGCACCATCAAGAATCTCCTTCAAGCATCCTACACCACCATGGAAACTATTCGGAGTCTGCTCAACAAATCAGCCTCCAAAACAACCCTCAAAGTCGGCTTACAAATAGTTGACAAGTCGGCCTAAATGGAGGGACAAACCTCTATATATAGAGGCTTTCCACTCCTCCATAGCGCACTCAATGAGCTTTGAAATATGCGAAGGGTAAAAGGTAGAAAGAGCAAAGGAAGAGGGTCTCCAAGGGAAGTGAAGAGGAAGGGTATACCACTAAAGTCAAGGGGTCCGTTCTAGGCAGTGTTTTAAAAGCCGGCCAGCTCGGAACCGACTCGGCCGAGTTGGTTTGAGCTGGTAAAAAATTTTGCGACTCGGCCGTCGAACCGGTTCGATCGGCTGAGTTAAGACTAACCCGACCGAGTCATGGCATGACTCGGCCGAGTCAGTCTTAACTCGGTTGACTCAGTCGAGTCCGTATCAACTTGGCTGGGTCACTTCATGCGGCAAGTAAACCCCAAAAGCACAAATTTTTTTATTTTATTTTTTTATGTTTTTTCTGAGTGTGGGGGACTCCAAATGGTTTTATTAATTGGTTTTTTGGTCTTTGGGGTCCATTCCCCTCTCCTAGTATTGATATGCTATTCAAATCTCATGGTAATGTTAAATTCTTAAAGTAAAAGTGACATTCTCCTTAATCTTCATTTTCATCCTTTTACTTAAATTTTTAACATTACCATGAAATGACTTAGGATGTTTGATAGTGGTTCCAGCCTCAATGGATTTCATATGGAGAAAGTAGAATTTTAGATTTCATTCAAAATCCAGCAAACTTATCAGTTTTTCAGGATTTCAGGATTGGGGGATTGCAATGTTTCCATTGAATTTTGTCATGTATTAGGGTATGGAACTCGTATTTAATCAAGAACACCAATCCTTCTATGTATCTTGATGTTAGTGACATTGGTTGTCGAACTCCTCTGGGATTCACTCCCAAACTGGGAGCTTTTGAAAATGTCGCTCTCGCTTCCGTTTTCGCTCTCGCTCCCCACTTTCGCTCCGGCTCCCAAGTAACACTGAGCTAGATGATGTTGGCAACTCTAGCAGTAGCCAGTAGTACTAGTCACTGACTTTTGTTGTAGAGGCCATTTATAGCCTCCTTCGTTATGTGTTTTTGTTTTGATCTCTATATCATCATCGTGTATGTGTTGGACAGTGCACTAGGTGCCATTTTGATATAATGGATATATTCATGAGCCTACTTTGATCATATGTTGTCTTCTATCTATATTCTAATGCTGTGTGTTTGGAAACATGAATGAAAATCTTTAAAATTATGTGTTTTTATAAAAATAAATATTTAATGTATTTTTTACAACAACCGAGTCATTGAAATCGAGCCGGTTGAGTCAATACCGAGTCAGAGTCGAAGTCGGAGTTTTAAAACATTGGTTCTAGGGCTGCTGCAGTCACACGTGCAAGGAAAACAGAGGGTTGTCCCTGCAGCTAGGACAACAACAATCCATAGACACTCATCTATCTTCATTTTAACTTTATTTTTAACTATATTATCATTGATATTTACGACTAACATATATGTGATAATACCTAAATTATAATATAGTTAAATTTTTTATCTTCTATATATAAATATATTATAACATATAAGCAATGACATTAAGGATAGAGTGCTCAAGGCCAGCAATGGGCAGGAAAGACTTAAGGGCATGGTCATGTATATCAAATGAAGGGCATCAGAATTCTTCAGGTGGTGAGTGAAGGCAATTAGGCAATCCAAAAGCCCTCTGTCAAGTTGAACGTCAACCCTTCACTGATGAATGTGCATAGGCACAACCTTTTTGCCAAGCTGCAAGTACTCTGGAATTGTTTTCAGAAAACCCATTTCAACTATTGCGGACCACCTTCAGAGGCATATAATTGAGGAATCCATTTGTAGGAAGGAATATGTAAGTGCAAAGATGCTGAAGAATCTTTAAAATGACACAGTAGCAAAAACCCTTGCGAATTTGAATGAATTTGATCATGCAGCCTTTGAATTTGGTGAATTTTGAATTTCATCACTAAAATCAGCTGAACACAGTGACTTAGTTGATAACTTGTCACCTTATTGAGAAGCAACAATGACAGAATCTTCTCTCTGGATCCTTGGTGACAGTGGCATTTTTTTTACTTAGATTCTTGTGTTGTAGATCCCACAATTGTTTGCTGCAAAAACTTCAATGTTGACACTTACCACAGTAATAACGAAGTCTGTGTTTTAAGTCAGGGCTTTTATCACCTGCATGGGTTCTTCAAAGTTGCATTACTTATATCGATTTTGTCCACAACCTGCTGTTACTGCTTACTTTTGCCTTTGTATATGGCTGGAAAGTCACTTTTTGGCATTCCACTGAAACCGTCAAACTTTTCCCTTCACTGTTCTTTTTGCAACAGTTAACTATACACCTGATGAAAGGCTACTGGAGTAGATTCAAAGGTTATGTTTGAAATTTCAACAAAATGCTAACGAGAATGAGAATCTACCATTTGTAATGACTACCATGTCCTTGTCTACCTTTTTACCAACTAGGTTTAATTTATCTCTGATAACCTTCAATTTTAAGAGATGATCAGAGATCAAGTCTGCATCTGCTTAGAGAAAAGCAAGTAATTGAGGTACAGAGCTCCCTATTTTTGATGTACCAAACAAGCCCCTCAGACTCTTCTGTGCCTCACAAGCATCGGTAGCATCTTTAACTGACAATTCATCAGCAACTAACGATTTTTTAAAGATTAGTGCCTCCTGATTGTTGGAATTGTATACATTTTGTGTCTTTACCATTTGGATGTTTTGTCTTCTTGTCACCACCCCATCCTGGTAATATATGTTTGAAGCTTTAGTATTACGTGTTATTCTATGTTCATCAACAAGGAGGAAAAACTCCGTTGTGTGGCCCTCTTTTAACCATTTCTATTTGCACTTGATTAATTTGTATTCAATTCTATGAAAAGAACATGCGTTACATTATATTAATTCATTCTAACTGTCTTGCCTGGGTTGTTTACAGCTTTATGCTGCAAAAGCTGTTTGCACTTGTTGATCAAACTGCAGCACCAGACAATCCAGATACATTGCAGAATCACGAAGTCTTGCTACCTGGTCACCTGTTGACCATTTATCTAAAGGTATTTTAGCGTAAAGAGTATATGACTACTAGAATGAGCTGGTTTTTCAGTTTGATTCATTTGGTTTCTGTAATCTGGTTGCACTTTGTAGTAACAACAGAATTATTGATTCATTATTTTTTCTGGAATCACTTTTTGCATGGTCAGCCATGGGTTCCCAGCCTGGAAAGTGGTGAGCATCATTAGCACTTTATTGTTAATTGGGTCAATGAAAGGATGTTTTACATATAAAACTGTTGGACTAACCTAAAGTGTACTGTATGTTACATCTGAACCATTCTGGTCTCTTGTGAAACTCTCTAAACTACTTGGAACTTGTTAAAGGCACACCCAGATTTAGGGACCTTTGTAGAAAATTAAATTACCGGCACCCCTTGGTCAGTTTCAAATTTTGCTAGCGTTTTCATGCCTAACCCACATGTTTTGACATGCTGATATAAAATCTTCAGGCATTCATTTGAAACATAAAAGAGTGCTTCTACTTTTCAGCTAATATAATAAACAATAAGCAAACACACACACAAGTTTGACACGATTATTTTGGTCAACTAAACCCTGGAAAAGCCCTGCAGTGGGGAAAATCAGTCTTCTAAAGAGGATTTTTATTTTGCTTCTAAGGGAAATTTTTAGAACAAAAGAACAACAAGAGATTAACTTATTTCTCCCCTTTAAGCTGCATCTCAGAGTTTACTTATGCACTGAGTTCTTGGACTGATAATTGATGCACCCACAGTCTCCTCTACTCAGCAATATACATATCCTCTTATCAGATACTTTTGAACAGGAATCGAACCACAGACTGTCACAGCAAGCCTTAAAACTTGGGCTATCCTTCTCTGGCAACAGGGTTTGTTTCAGCAGATTGACACACTCCTGAAGCAGCCCTTTCCACCCTAGATTCATGCTCTGAACAACTGAGAAACCAGGCCCAAAAAACCCTCTGACTGCACTCAGATAGCAGGCCCGAAATATTCGCACAGTGGGCCCGAAATACTCGCTCAGCAGGCCCGTGAATCTCGAATTTGTTGAGGCTGATAGAATGTAGATTTCCCAGCTATTTGAACGCTGGTTCTGAGTTATATGTAACTTGAAACATGCCCAAAAACTTCAGCAAACGCATACACAGTCCTCTACCTTGAGATTCAAACTGCTCCAAAGCTTTGAACTCGTTTTCTAGTGTATCGAATCACTGTGGTTTTAGCTTGGTTACTTGCTGCAGTATTTCTTCTCAGAAAACCCCTTCCCCCTTTCCTCCTTGCTCCTCTTCTTCTCTTCTCAATGCTTTCATGAGATGAAGTGAAGAATTAGCTCCCTTTTTCCTCCTTTTGTCTCTTGGGAAAAGATGAGAACCCTATACCTAAGATCTAATGGTTGAGATTCAATCTCAAACCATTAGATCAAAGGTGGAGATCAGTCCCCTACTTGATACCTCGTTATGTGGTCCCCCTTTCTATTAATTAGACTCCTAGTACTTTTAATGTTTTAGTACCATGGTCACTTTTTCCTCATAAAGTCACTTTTATAATATAAAGTGTACTTTAGTACTTTTCTGATAAATTGACTTCTAAAACACATGTGACTTTAATAACTTAAACTACTTAGTACATCTCCACATAAAAAGTACTTTTTCCCCCTTGATATTAATAAACTCATAATATCACTTAAGACAAAATTGATTTTGTGTCTCCCTAGTACAAAAGGAGAAATGCGTAGGAAATACTTCCTTCGTACTATTTTCAACACTCCCACTTACTGAGGAAGGTTTTTCTCACCACTCCCATCCTGTCTCTGAAGAATACATGCTTGACCTTTGGCAATGACTTGGTGAGAATGTCTGCTACTTGTGCATCAATGGATATATACATAAGCTTCACTGCTCCCCGCTGAACCCAGTCTCTGATGAAGTGGCACCTGATCTCAATGTGCTTTGACCGATCATGAAATACTAGATTCTCAGAGAGTTCGATACAACTCTGATTATCACAGTATATCATAGTTGGTCTCATCCTTTGACCAAATAAACCAAATATCATCTTGTGTAGCCAAAGTGCCTCGTAACTTGCCTTGACTAGCTGCCATATACTCTGCCTTTGTGTTGCTCAATGCCACTGACCTTTATTTCTTGCTAAACCATGACAAAATTGTTGAGCCCAACAAGAAGCAACACCTGGAAGTACTCTTCGTGTCACTAGCACTGCCAACCCAATCTAAGTCCATGCAACCAATCAATCCGACTCTTTCACACTTGACATAGTCCAGGCCATAATCCATTGTGCCCTATAGGTACCTCAACACATGTTTCGTAGCCACCCAGTGCACTTTCATGGGCTCCATCATAAATTGATTCAACGTGTTGACTACGAAACAAATATCCGGTCTAGTGTTGACCAGATACATCAAAGAACTGATCAATTGACGATACAAGGTGGGGTTCACTAACTCGAAATCTAAAGCATGCAATTTCTTCCAGTTGGTGATCATAGGAGTAACCATAGGCCTGCAACCATCCTTATGGAATCTCCTCAAGATATCATCTTGTTAACAGTGTCGGAAACCGCCAACATACAAGGGATCTCCCCGATATGAAGTCCCGATTAGATCTCACACCGTTTGGTGTAGGAGCCCCATCCAGAATATGACCCGACTGCCATAATCTTAAATATTTGCCTTGGCTTCTATAGTTAGCATAAGAGAGCAACACACATGTACTTCGAATGAGCAAGTTAGCCTTGTGAAATGTTCAATTGCAATATGTATCAACATTCTTTCACCGGAAAGGAAGAGAAAGTGAGTATTTAAAAGAAAAGTAGTATTACTATCCTAATAAGGACACATGCACATATATATGAAAGAATCATTAACCATCTAGCGAAATAGTTCACATTGACATAACGATCATTAAAGCATATACAACACACATTCAACAAGATGAGCAGTGTAGCCGCTTGTCACACACACCTAAGTTAGTGAGAAAAACCCTTAACCCCACAAGGTGTGGTTGGTGGCAAATTTAAGAGATGGGGCTGTCACCTATTCCTAACCCTCTCTCCGTTTAAGTTCTCTCCTAGGTAAGCTAAGGGGAGTGGTCCCTAAATGGAAAACTAAGTTAAAAGGGGCGATGTGAGGTTTCTAGGAGATGTCAAGTTTGGATTACTTGATATTATGAGCAAATATAATGAGCAATATGAAATGAAATATATAACCATCAACACATGAACCAAATATTAACACACATAAAACTAGTGCCTTCAATATTGCTTAAAAATAAATAATACTTGTTGAAGAAAAATGAAGTGTCTCAAATTGAAACACAAGTAACCCTGTCAATCAAACAAAAAATGTTATTCTTATAAGATATTACATGCAAAATATAAAATCTGTTTTCAAGAAATGCTTTAAAAATATATAATCATTAACAAATCCAAAGCATGTAACGAAGCAATATAGAATGACTTGCAAAGGAGACAAGTTAAAACTTTATTTGCAAAAATGAACAAGATGATACTTGCCTAAATATGCTAATCAATTCAAAACATTTTCGTCAATGACAAGTACATGAATAATTTGCAAGTAAAATAGTAAAATGTGTTATCATGAAATGCACTTAAATTAAGATCAAATGCAATTATCTTGGTTAATTTTAATCTAAATGCCTAGTCTAGGTGTGACCTTTCTTTTCACTGTTTTGAAACAAGTCTCTTATGTAAGTTGTGGAAGGAGATCCAAGGAAAGACAACCAAGGCTATATTAACGATACCAACCTTGGAATATCCAACACACCCGATGCCTTCGGCGCTGCAGAGACTATGGTTCTAATGACTACAAGGTTACCATGTTAACCACATAAGAGGGTCTATGTCCCTCAAGTTGATGAAAGAAAGGGGTCCCTAATTGATGTCTTTCAACCAAGCTTATGCTTGGAAGTAAATTTTCATTAGAGATGCAAGCTATGCTAATATGACTAAGTGAAATGCAAGTAAGTTTATTAGTGTTTGTAAAATGAAGTGCCTCAGGTAAATGGAAATATGCTCAATGAGATAACTTAGATAATTGCCAAAAATGTACAAGATACAAGAACATAAACTTCATAAGCACATAAGATTGTAAGTTGCTCAAAGTAAGTGCTCTAACAAATGATATATCAATGATCAACCAACTAAAGCAATGAAATGATATGAAGCTTCAAAGTATGATATGCTTGCAAAGTGAGTAAATAATTTTAAAATAAATGAGTAAGTAATCAATGCGCTTATAGTGAGACAAACATGAAGCAAATTGTCAAATTAACTAAATCAAATTTTGTCACATGAATTGAGATGCTTGTACATAATAGAATAAGTTGCTCCAAAGTGAAATCCCAAATTGTACTTAAATTTTTTTTTTCAAATTCAAGACATAAAATGGAAACTAGCAGCAAAATCAAATTTAGAAAGTTAGATTGTGATGGTGTGATTGTGTTAATTCTTAAGAGATGCAAAATGGAAACTAAGAAAACAATGCAAGATCAATCCACCCACATGTTTCCCTTTCTAACTAAGGAGAAAATGATGCTTTGGGTGAAACCCAAGCTTCCACAAGAAAAACTAAGCTTTTTTATTAGATTGTTATAAAGATGAAAAATCTTCCAAAGGGTCTCAACTAAAACTTCAAGAGGAATATTTTACAACATATGAGGCTTCTCAAGCACTAGAATGGTGGATGAAATCTTGCACGAGAAAAGGAGCTAGTCTTCTTTGTCCACGACCTTGCCAAGTGACAACCCTCTTCAAATGCCCACGGCCTCCTAGAAGTTGAACATTGAAGGCTTGAGAGGTCCTACAAGAAAATCGTTAAGAGTTTTCCTCAGGTCTCTTGCTATCAACACTCCAACTATGGGCTGCAAAACAAAGACACAATTAGTGTAGAGAGGACATGTACAACAAATAAATATCATACAAATAAGGTACAAGAAACCAAATCAAGTGATGGCAGTGAACCCCATCACTCGACTTAGTTTAGAAAATGCTTTCAAGTACCTAATATAAAATCAATGACGCACTATTTGAAAAGATTTAAAATATGAAATGTTTGCTTGTAGACAAACGATGTCCAAACGAATCCCTGCAAGAACACTTTTTCGTAAGATGAACTATGGAAATCCAAATAACAAATGAGAGTTCTTTCGAAGATGCTTCAAGAGTGGGTTGGTCTCCCAAAGACTTCCCTTCATGCTTGATCCAACAAGAATAATTCTTCTACGATACTCCAATCACATATCAGTCCATATAGATTTACATAAGCAAACACTGAATTGAAACGGCTAGAAACTTGTTTGAAAATAAACTAGAACTTGAAGCATAAAAACTATGCTGAAGCACAAGAATTGATAGCTTGAAGACTTGAATGTAAAAAATACACACAGGTATTTAATAATAATAATTTATTAATATATATAAAATTGTATAAGTTGATCTGAATGTTACAATGAGGCCTTGCTTTTATACCTCAGCGGGTGACCTTTCGTGAATGGGCATGTCTTTTAGACATACCTTTTCACGTAACTTAATGACTATTTAACCTAATTAATATTTATTTTGTTTATTTAATTGTTATGAAGTATATTTATAACATAGCCTCTTCCTTCAAAAGCTTTGTTCTCAAAGCTTTAACGTTGGGGGTTTTCTTCTTTTAGTGTCTGTCGTCTCGTCATCGATTCGTCATGTAGCTTATCAAGTACTCTTTCCTTGTATTTATTTATTTATTATTTTTTTAAAAGTCTAAAAAATTATTATTATTATTATTTTTTAACTCTCTTTATTTTTATTTTCAAAACTTTAATTTTTTATTTTTGGTTAATATATATAGTCTTATTAAATTTTATTGTATTAAAATTATATGTATAACTTTAATATATATAAAACTTGTAATTGAAACCATACTGTGGAAGGTTATGACGTTTGGCAGGTAATAAGGCAGCGGGGAGTGGTGGAAACGCCAAGTACAAAGGGGGAAGACGGACAAAAGCACAAGAAAGGATGTCGACTGAGACTTTTGTGCCTGATAGCGTGGTGTGAGGACAACGACGAATGGTCGGACGGGTACTGACAAGGAACACATGGACGGTGGGTGTGGTTGGTGTTAGCGCAGTTGTGCAACATGGTAGGGTTGTCGGCGGATGCTTTGTGAGAGTTAGTAGCGATGGCTTAGGAGTGGTGAGTAGTAGCAACGACAAAGATGGTAGCGGTTTTGTTGGTGCGGATGGGAAAAGGGGCAGCGGACGGTGACATAGGAAGATCCTGGAGGAGTGCACAACGCTGTCATCTTCACGCACAAAAAAAAATTACTGATGTTGGAGGTAGCAAAAACAATGAAGAGACAATGGCAAAAAACTGGTTAAGGTTCGAGTCACACGCTAGCTTCGTCTGGGGCGCCTTCTACGCCATAGTTGAGAATGCCCTGCATATCGAGATCTTGCAGTCGACCTAACGAGGCGGAAACATCTCCCAAGATTTTTCCCACGCAGAAATGAGAATAAGCCGCATGAGCGATTGGCACTTGGTAAGCGTCAAACACGTGTAGGTACATGGCTGCCGTTTGGAACAACACCAAACTCAAATAAAATAATAAATCCGTTAACTCCTTCGTAATGACACTGGAGAATAAATTCTCCACATCTTCCATGTTTAGAATGGAAGAAGAGACATTTGTATTATGGTCATTATTAATGATCTCTGTATTTCTATTTTCATTTTTATCGTCATGCCAATTTGTAGCTTAAAAAAAATCTGTGGTGTTGCAGCCTTGGAATGTTACAATTATTCTTTTTAATAAAAATTTGTTTGGGAGAGGTTGCAGAACAAATCTGATCATGACCTGAAACAGGCAATTTATCTTTGTCCAACATTCCTTGAGTTGCTTTACAATATTTGGTGTTAAGAGGCCGTGCTTGTAGGAAGGTAGTTTTGTTTTTCTGACTAGCGATTTTTTTCCACTCTTCTTCAGCATTCTGCAAAGCCTGAGCCTTTCTTGCATTCTCTAATATGATAGTGGTTGTGGAATCATGCAGTGGAATAGATACCACGTCATTGCTGTCAGTAACTGGTACCACCTTAATTGGGCAAGATTCAGGCTCTTTCAGTTCCACTTTTTGAATGGAGACAACCATAGCGGAATTACTCACATTACTATCCTCATCACTGACACCGTCGTCACTATACTCATGACAATCTCCACCGAAGACATAACTTTCAGATTTATCATTTCCAATTTTCATATAACTACTTTTACTATCTTCCTTATCACAACCTTGTTGAGATTGTCTTTATGTGGATTTCTCTCACTATGACCAGGTTTATTTTCACCTTTATTAAAAGTAGTGTTTTGTGCCTTATTCTCATCATTTTGATCATGGTTTTCTTCCTTATTATTGATTTCCTTTCGACATTCATTAACTTCTGCAATTGATTTTTCTAATCGCTAAAATACTTCTTGAATACTAAATTGTTCAATGTAATCAAGATGTGAACGTAATGGCACATTGTGCGACGAACTACGTTCAAAGCCCTGCATGATTATATCGTGTGTCATGGCTCTAATACCACTGGAGCATAAAAACTATGCTGAAACACAAGAACTGATAGGTTGAAGACTTGAATGTAAAAAATACACACAGATATTTAATAATAATAATTTATTAATATATAATAAAATTGTTATAGTTGATCTGAATGTTACAATGAGGCCCTGTTTTTAATACCCCCAGCAAGTGACCTTTCGTGAATGGGCATGTCTTTTAGACATGTCTTTTCACCTAACTTAAATGACTATTTAACCTAATTAATATTTAATTATTTAATATTTAATATTTATTTATTTATTTAATTGTTATGAATTATATTCATAACAAAACTTCCAACTCTAGAGCCTATTTCCAAATCAAATGTTAATGCAAGATAGCTTTGTACTAGCAAGTTTATAAGAGTATATGGAAAATGAAATAACTCAAAGCATAAATAGAAGAGATTGTACCAATAGCTCACAATTTACTATGCTCCAAAGGAAGAACATCCATGAATGGACTCCCAAAGTCTTTTTATTGCAATTGTTGAAAAGTGTACAAAGTACAATAGCTAGTAAACAAATTATATAAAATGAGAGGTCAAAGCTCTATTATATAAAGAAATGGGAACAAATCCCAATGTAGCATCCAAGTGACAAATGGCCATGGTGAAGATCCCAAGAAGGAAATCGAATTCCAAGTGGAGAGATGAAGTAGCCACCAATGCAAATCGAATTCCATATTTGGCACCAAGAAATCCTCAAACAAAATCTATTTTTCCAAGTGTGAAGATGAGCAAATCCAAGTGTGAACCAACAAGGAGCTGACTCAAGTCAAACTCCGTGATCAAACCATGTGATGACACCTCATGTAGATGCTTCCAACGATTTCAACGCAAATCTCTTTCGGAATTGCATAGGCCCTCCTCTGGATGCCATGTGTGAGAGCTAAGGTGAGTGAAGTCGAGACAAGTCTCCATCAAATCTTAAATCAAATATTCTATCCAATGCATGAGATATTCCAAAATGTGCATAAACTCCTTAGGAAATTTGATTTTCCAAGTCACTAGCTGCTTCATTAATGCCAAAAAATTCAATTTCCTTGAGTGGGCCATGAATTTATGATGCAAGGTGCCAAATCATCCTCCACTGGTCATTTGAATCATTCCTTTGGCTTGAGATAGTTTCCAAGTCATTTCTATGTCATTTTGTCACATGGAGCTATTTATTTTTCTCCATTTAATTTATTTATGGTTTGATTTATTGCCAGATTTCCCACTAAACTTAAGAAAAGTGGGTTTTGAGGGTCTAGAACACATTTTTATCCCTCAAAGTGTGTCATAGTAGAAAGTTGAGGGTGAGAAGTGTAATTTTGATCACACACACCACATACAGCTTCTCTAGACATCACTTATTACATATTAGATTCAAATTTTATTCAATTTTCCACCCTGTGGGAAATTTAAAAGATTAAAGAAAATGCCCCTAGACCTAACCAAATTCCGCGAAATTTTACGAGTGATCTAGTATGGTAGTATACAACAACTCTAGATATTAGGACTCAACTAAGGCCTCGCCTTCAAGCCATACTTTGGCTTTGGGTTATGCTTGGAAGAAAAAACTCAATTAATTATTAAGTCCTTGTAAGGATATAATAAGTAACCAAGTGAAAAAAACCTTCCAGAGTAAACTCACTTGATGACAAGGTCCCAAGTTACCTAGGCCTGTTACATGACTCAAACTCATCATGCTAACATCACTTTACATCACCCCCAAGGCTTGTGAAATCTGGGTACAATAGAAGAAGATGAGAAGAAGAAGTAGAGTTGAAAAAATTTGGTAATATGATGATCTTTGATGGCACAAAAAGCCTTTTGTACATCCTTCTGCATGGAGTCTTCAAAAAATCTTCAGTGCCACTCCAATGGTCAACAAACACCAAAGCCAGTGAAGCAGTTCAATTTTTTTAGTGCATGAGAGCATAAACACATGTCGCAAACATTTAAAGAATAGTCTTACAATATTCACGATATATAACTGAAAGTGTGCTGGCTCAATGAGCTTCTGTTATTAAGCGAAATTTCTAAGATACATGGTTACAATGAGACACCACTAGCTCCAATATTGGGGCATTAAGCCACTACTTGCTCCCTAAAACAACAATCTTCTCTCTAATGTCTAGTTTGAGAAGCCAACATGAAAAGTCCTTTGCTTGAGTAATGAGGCTTATTTTATAACAAGAGGAATGACCTTTCATATCCCTTATGACTCTTGGATTTCTAATATGACCTTTGGACTTCTACAAGACTTTTGGACTTTTCCTAATGACTGTTTTGCCCATATGTGACTCTTGAACTTTCCAAATATTTACATTTACAATATTTTCCAAAATTACATAATCATTTTCCAGTCATTATGAGATGACGGCAAGACAAGTCATTGAAATCCATGACTTGGAGCCTAGTGACTTGTAACACGAAGTTCTTTGAAATGACGACATTGCCATTATGTCTTTAGTACTTGTAACAAATATTTCACTGTAGTTGCTTTCTACCCTCCAAAGGGTCTTGAGAGGTTATGGAGTCTTCATGGGTCACTTTGATTGTCACAATCCAACATTCCTTCAACTGATTCAACACAGTGCCTTTGTGCCTTAGTCTTCACAATGCCTCCTTGGACAACTTCTATTGACAAATCTCCCCAAACATCTTTTGCCATGCTTATTGAGAACACCTGCAGGTAAGGATCACTCATGGCAAACAAACATTAGCCCAAAAATTTCCTAGTCTACTATGATTCATGCATTGTACCGACTATCGATCAAAAGTGCACAAGGGAGAGAGAGGGGCCTTTTGGTCGCAAAGAGCATCTCTAGCTAATAAGGGGGTTCATTGGTAGGCTCTAGAAGTGTGCAATACACTCTTCTAGCCTAGAGAGAAGGTTGCAAGGTCAGCAAAATGACTAAATATGGGAGAGTGAAACATGGAAAAACACAATGAGTTAGGGGTATGATCAAGCGTTACACATCTCAACTCATCAATATAACTCAAACATGACCCAAGGCTAAGAAATATACATCAAAACGACAATTCACATTCTCCAAGTGCAACAAGCAAAGCATCAATAGTGGCGATGCATAAGTGTCGGTTTTGTAACTAGAAGGTGCACTATGACTCAAACGTTTGCTATAGTTAGTCTTAGTGAAAACATAAAACCACACTTGGCGACCAAAAGAGACACTTCACATGATGGCAACGAGTAGACTGCAAAATTAGAATATAGCAAAATTTTGGGGGGCGTTGTAGTAGTGACAACACACCTGCATACCTGCCTAGACCTATTAAGATGTGCCCATCCTCTGGCCAAACCTCCAACCCCAAAAAGTAATGCATCAGCCCCATATCTGTTATATCAAACTTTGAAACAAGATATGTCTTGCAGTGTTGGATGAGTTTGTCCTCTCCGGTAATAAACAAGTCATCCACATACAGGACCAAAATGAGTGTATTGTCACCAACCATAATGAAATAGAGGTTTGGATCTGCATCACTCTTGTGGAAACTCATATGTTGCAAATAGGCATCTTTCCTCTCGTACCATGTCCTCAGCGCCAACTTCAGTCCATAATAGGCTTTCTTGGGCCTACACACATGAGACTCCCTCCCATGCACCTCAAAGCCCTGTGGTTGCTCAATGTACACCTCCTCCTGTATAACGCCATTGAGAAAGACGATCTTCACATCCATCTAGTGAATCCTCCAACGCATCTAAACTGCTATAGATATAACTGCTTTAATGGAAGTATATCGAGCAACTAGTGCGAAGGTCTCCTCAAAGTCTCCTCATAGTCAACTCCTTCTATCTTTGAGAACCCTCGCGCCACAAAACGAGCTTTGAACTTCTCCAAGTTAGCTCGAGCATGTTTGATCTTGTAGAGCCACCTGAAAGTCACAATTGACTTCCCATCAGGTCGCAACGCTACCTCCTAGACATCATTCTTCATGATGGAGGCATACTCCACCATGGCATCCCTCCATATTTGTTGATTGGCGGCCTCCTCAAAACTAGCTGGCTTTGTGTCCATAATGTCTGCTACAAAGCCACGTGACCTCTCTAGTGGTCTGCTCTCCCTTACTGACCACTTGGGTTTCCCCACAACCTCCTGAGCCTCCTTCAGGGTCTCCTGAAGCCATCTTGGCTGATTCTTCCCTGTAGTAGCCTCCTGTGGTGGTATAGGAAAATTGTCAATTGGAGCCTATCCATCAGACGAGGAAGGCTCTGCTATATGGAGATCTTGGACTTTGAGATCTTGTGTCCGATGATCCTGCACTAGGGGATCTTGCACTCGGGTGATGCTGGTGTCTGTGACTGTGTTGCCCTTGAAGAAGTTGACCCTTTTGATCCTAATATACCACCTAATGCTCGTGAACTTGTGGTGTGGCCCCCTACTGAGGAGCCTGTTGCCCAACCCGATCAACCTCTCGAGACCTCCTCAAGGCCATCTCCTCAAATCTCACATCTTGCCTCTGGACAACTTTCCACTGTGCAGGAATATATATACGATAGGCTATGTTGGTCTCACTGTAACCTACTAGAATACCCTTTTTTGTAGTGGTTTCCAACTTCATCCCTTTTTCCTTACGGACGTGAGAATATGTAAGGCACCCAAAGATCTTGACGTGGCCAATCTATGACTTCTTACTAGTAAACACCTTCTCAAGAGTCTTGCTCCCCCAGACTTTGTGTGGCTTCCTGTTCTGTGAATATACTATAGTGTTACACGCCTCGACACACAAGAAGAAAGGCAAAATCTGATCAAGCAACATTGCTCTAGTTGCAACAACTATGGCCCTATTCTTCCTCTCTGCCACCCCATTTTGCTGGGGATTATAAAGCACTATAAACTCCCTCTTGATGCCCACACTCCTACAAAACTCCTTTATCTCCATGGAGGTATGCTCGGCCCCATTATCTGATCTCAACACTTTGATCTTCTTCCCTGTCTGGTTCTCCGTAAGAGGCTTAAACTCTTGGAACCTCTTGAAGACCTCATCCTTGGTCTTCAGAAAGAAAATCTAGGTCTTCTTGAAGTGGTCATCAATGAAGGTCACATAGTACTCATATCCAATCAATGATACATGAGACATAGGATCACATACATCTGAGTGTAGAAAGTCAAGGATACCTGCAACTCTGTTGTCACTACTCAAGAAAGGTGTCTTGGTGTACTTTCCCAAAGCACATGCCTTGCATGCAACATGATGATCAATGCTGATCTCTAGTAATCTTGTAACCATCTCCCTCAACATCCTGAAAGCTCCATGGTGCAAGTGGGTCATCCACTTGTGCCATAGCTCACACAACTTAGTGTTGCTGGTCTGTGCCACCAAGGCTCTAATAGGTTGAGTCCAATAGGTTTAGCATTCTCAAAACTGGATTCACGAATCACTAAGATATATCAACACTTGTCCCTTTCACAACAACACCTCATACCCCCTTCCTCCAAGCTAGAGACTCATATCAAGTTTTTCTTGAGCCCCAGAACATAAATAACATCTCTCACCTTTAGAGGAGGCAATGTGTTATAGATCTGATCCAAAAATATAAGATAATGCAAATATACTCAGAAATAATAAGATAGAAATAGACAGAAATGCTTCACTTTATTAATCAAACCCTTAAGGTAGGGCAACACCATACCTTCACTCCACAAGCCATATGCCTGTTCATATAATAATGCTTGACATCTCTCAATGTGGAGTCTCTAGCCTCTATATAGGCCTCATACATACAATACCATGGGTCATTACCATGGTTCCCTCAATACCATCTACTAATACCATGGGCCCATTACATTATTACTAACTACTTGTGGTCCCTTACATGATATGGGTTAACCACCTTATTTATTACTATGGCCCATCCCATTATTACATTATTACCTTGGGTACCTCCCTTTGTACCCCATATTATCCCCCCTAGGTATACTACATTCCACCCCCTTAACATGTTTCGTCTTCGAAACATGGGAAGAACACAAATAATAAGATCTACTCAAAAGAGTAGTCCACTGGTACCATGGACGTGCATCTAGCCATCCAAGAGAAAGGTGAACCCTCGATCCAGCTGATGCCTCGCTCGCTTGAGATGGAAGTTGACTGTGGCGGCTCTTCTGTGTTGATGTGTAGTAGGTGGATCGCCGCTCCTCTCTATCTATCATGTGGGGGTTGTTGTCCTTGTGGCTAATTCATTGCCATCTTGTTGGTTGTTTTCTTGCGGGGTGATGTGGGTGGTGATATGCTGAAGTTTTAACCAACAATGGAGCCTGAGTGGTATCTGGTACAGGTTGTGGTGCCTGCTGTTGTTTCTTATCTTCCAATATTACTTTAACCACTGAGTCCTCATCTGATGTATCAGTACCTGTAACCTTTTCTGCTTCAACCTCTGTTTGTGTTTGATTATCGATCATCAAAGGCTCATCATTTGATGTGTAAGTGTCATTAGAGCTTCGTGCTTCTGCCTCCATAGTCTCTGCTTGGGTTTTAATGGAAATACCTTGCGATGCAATTTTCTTCTTTTTATACCAGAGCTTCAGGAATTTCTTCACTCTCCCTGGCTACTGCCCTGCTCTCTCGGCATTATCTCTGCCTCTTTGTCTCTCTGTACTCAATGCCCCTCAGCTGCAACTCTTGATCACTAATTCTATCTTTCTTAGCAAACCCCGCTCTAGAGAACAGAATGACTGATCACTCTAGTGTACTCTCCAAGTGACCCTCAAACCTCCTCTTATACTTTTCCTGTTGACATATCGACGACGGAGATTAAGTCCCTAATCAATGGCTAAGATTAGATCTGGCTTGATCCATGTCTTTTGGACCACTCTAACACAGATTCATATTAATACACATTAATATTTTATTTTCCCTAAGTTTAGACTTAGGGATTCCATTAAAAATATTAATTATTTTAATATCTCCTGATCTGTTTAGAATTTGCCAAAACCCTTTTTGGGTATTGGAGATCTCATGTGCTCCAACCTTTCCACCAAATTTCGTGGCTAGAGCACATCCGATGCTACCCCAAATCAATAGAGGAGACACATTGATTTTACTCAAGATTTCAGGTGGGTCTTCATCTTGGGTTTGGTCTCCCTATATGAGATCAAAGCCTTCTAGAGGGTCATAATGGCACTTGTTTGACACAATTATTTTGGTCAACTAGACCCTGGAAGTTGGAACAACCCCACAGTGGGGAAAACTAGTCTTCTAAAGAGGATTTTTATTTTGCTTCTAAAGGAAGTTCTTACAAAAAAGAACAACAAGAGATTAACTTATCTCTTCCCTTTAAGCTGCATCTCAGAGGTTACTTATGCACTGAGTTCTTGGACTGATAATTGATGCACCCACAGATTCCTCTACTCAGCAAAATACATGTCCTCTTATCAGCTCCTTTGGCGCAGGAGTCTAGCCACTGACTGTCACAGGAAGCCTAAAAAGTCGGTCTATCCTTCTCTGGCAACACGGTTTGTGTCTGCAGATTGACACACTGAAGCAACCCTTTCCACCCTAGAATCACGCTCTGAACAACTGAGAAACCAGGCCTGAAAATCCCTTTGACTACACTCAGATAGCGAGCCCGAAATATTCGCTCAACAGGCCCATGAATCTCCGATTTATTGAGGCTGATAGAAGGTAGATTTTCCAGCTATTTGAACGCTGGTTCTGAGTTATATGTAACTTGAAGCATGCCGAAAAACTTCAGCAAACACATATACAGACCTCTACCTTGAGATTCGAACTCCTCCAAAGCTTTAAACTCGTTCTCTAGGGAATCAAATCACTGTGGCTTTAGCTTTGTTCCTTGCTGTAGTATTTCTTCTCACAAAACCCCTTCCTCATTTCCTCCTTGGTCCTCTTCTTCTCTTCTCAATGCTCTCATGAGAGGAAGTGAAGAATGAACTCCTTTTTTCCTCCTTTTGTCTCTTGGAAAAAGATGAGAACCTTATCGCTCAGATCTAATGGTTGAGGTTCAATCTCAAACCATGAGATCAAGGGTGGAGATTAGTCCCCTACGTGACCCCTCCTCATGTGGTCCCACTTTCTATTAATTAGACTTCTATACTATTAATGTTTTAGTACCATGGTCACTTTTTCCTCATAAAGTCACTTATAGAATATAAGTCACTTTAATAATATAAAGTGTACTTTAGTACTTTTCACATAACTTAAAGTACTTAGTACATCTCCACATAAAATATACTTTAGCCCCCTTGATATTAATAGACTCATAATATCACTTAGAAAAAAGGTGATTTACGTGTCTTCCCAGGCGAAGAGAAGAAATGCCTAGGAAACACCTCCTTGGTACCATTTTCAACAACCTTCAATGTACTGAAAGACAACCTACATTTATAGAAAAATGATATTTATATACTGAAAACTGGCCTAGACAGTGAATTGAGAAAAGTAACTTTAAAACTATGTTCAAGTCAAAAGACCAAATTGGCAATGTTTTATAAAAGCGCTGAGTTGGGATTGCAAACAGGTAGGTCACATTCTCAACAATATCTGCTATTAGTTATCACAAAAAGAGTTGATTTGAGTTTTGAACATGAAAGATTTGGAGGTACTGTCTCTTAATGTAAGCACGGTCTTCTTCGTCACAACAACTATCTTCTTCTTAGTTGATAAATCTTCCATGTCGACATGTGTTAAAGTTGCACATAATACGTGGAAAATACTCGTAGAGAGAGAGAGAGAGAGAGAGAGAGAGAGAGAGGACTAGAAAAGCCTTGCTCACTGGAATTTACCAATTCCAGAGACATTTATTTGCATAAACAATATATATTTTATTATTCAATATTCAGATGGCGATTTACAAGTCCCTCAGCGGTTCGCCTTTATTGGTGTTGATCATCTTCAATGATCGGAGGAATGACAGGTAATGTAGGTCATCAAGGAAATAGCCGACTCTTCAAAGAAAGCAAGGAACCCTAGGTATGAAGAATCAAATGTTGTTTCTGATAAGATAAAGAAGCATTATCTTATATTGGCCCTCTCCTCCAGACTCTTTGGGAATCTGGCTTATTGATTGTAGTGCTTCAAGGCACTTCACTGGATAGAAGGGTGCTCTCTCTAATTTGGTAGAGATGAAAACAATCGTGGGATTATACTTGTAGTCAATGCCACCTATCCCAGAAAGGGTGTAGGGAATGTTACCCCTCAATTGAATGAGGGTAACTCGATTCATTTACAAGAATCTCTTTTATGTACATGATCGCAAGAAGAACCTGGTATCCATTTCGTCAAATGGAAGTCAAAGATTTTAGGGTGGCATTCGTCGATGGAAAGGTACGTGTTTGAAAATGAAATTTTCAAAGATGATTTTGCTCATGGGTTCAGGGCTAGCAATTTGTATCAATTTGCAGGAAGTCCATTGCGGACCATGTTGATTGATACATCTCATCTATAGCACCGAAGGTCTACTTATTATGGGGCCCTACCCGATGTGAGTCAGATGGTGACAGGGATGCCTGAATTTAAGAAGAGCATGAAGGTACATGTCCGAGATGTACCGAAGGAAAATCTTACAAGGGGACCATTCCTTTCAAGTAGCAGGTCCACAGGTTTGGATCAATCTGAGGGGTTTGAGATTTTTGATCGGGAATCTCATGTATGCAGGTGGAAGAAAGCCCTCTATGGCTTGAAGCAAAACACCCCAGGCTTAATATGAGAGGATTGATAGCTGTTTGATGAAAGCTGAGATTCACTAGAAGTGAACTCGATCCAAACCATTGCTTGAAGGTTTTGGATGATAGACCTCTCGTACTAGCACCTTATGAGGACGACCTCTTTCTAACAGGTGCAAACCCTCTCATTTGCAAAAGTAAGAGGGAGTTGGATTCCGGATTTGGAATGGTGAATTGCAAGCCCATGACTACCTCGATGGAGCTTAACTTTCAAAAGTTATGTGGTAGTGATGCCGAACTAGATTTGGGAAATGTCTCTGAGTTCCACAAACTCATTCACATTGATGTTCTTGGTGAAATTATGTCTGAATATATGTTTTGCAGTTAACATGTTGGGCTCATATTTGGTTGAGCCTCATTGGATTGTTGCGAAGAATCATTTGAGATATCTTCAGGGCACAATCTCTCATGGATTGAGATACACTGTCAGAAATGTGAAGCTGCATGATTATTCTGATGCTGACTGGGCAGGTAGTGTGGAGGATCGCAAGAGCACTTTTGAGTGTTGGTTCTCTTTGGGTTCTGTTATGATATCCTGGATGAGCAAGAAGCAGAAGACGGTTGCTTTGAGAACCGCTGACACCGAATACATGGCTACGAGTATGACCTCATGTGAAGCTACCTGGTTGTGGAAGCTCTTCAATGAGCTATTTGTACACATGATGGATACCACCGTGATCTTCTGTGTCAACCAGAGGGGAGATTCGATTATTGTGTTATCCCGTATTTTATGATTGCTCCAAGCATATAGACATCAGGTACCACTTTATTTGGGATATGGTACATCGACGAGCAAGATGGCTCCATCGCATTGGGACTGATGTGTAGGTCATAGACATTCTGTCGAAGCCCCGTGGAAAGGTCAAATTTATTACTTTCCAGAATGACTTGGAGTTGTTGAGAGACCCTCTTATGAGGGCCCCGTATGATGCATGCATTGAGCTCTGGGAGCTTCGGTGGGGCTTGGGTTACTTCTTGGAGCAACAAGCGACCATAGGGCGACTCACCCTCCCCTAGTGGAGCTCTGTGTATAGGGTGAATTGTTCAGCCTTCCCCTATGATACGCTGTGGCGACTTATGGACAGGATGAGTGGTTGTCCTGTCGAGGCATCCTACCCATGCAGTCTGGGACTCATAGGAAGTACTTGTCATTTGGCCAATGAGTAGGGAAATGGTGGTAGGGACCATAGTAGTACTATCGATGGATGCATCATGTATCTACCGTACTCCTTATGGTAGGATGATCGACATTGATTTGGGATCAATTGGTACTGACTTCGGGTCAGTAAGAGTGATATAGCTCACTCTCTCTTGGAACCTATACACGCTGCCCAAATACGTAGGTCTATCTTGCCCTAGCCGCAGTAAGGAAGACATGCCAGCAAGGGTTTGAAGGGTCATTTGTGAAGGCCGGGTTGCTATTAGGAAAGCTGAGGTAACTTCCTTGAGGGTCGAGGTAGAGGAGAGCTGTTTTGGGTTTGATGTGTGGTCCGTAAGCTACAACAAGACTATGTGGTAGGCCGCAGGCCATACCACCACAACAAGGGAAAGCGTGGGCTGTTTTGGGGTCATGTTATGCCCTTATCTTCAGTGTGGAGGCAGAGGGTTCAGACTATGGTCCGTAGAGATTAAGGGCTGTTTAGGTGACTGTTTGAGGGCTGTTGTAGCAACCTGAGGTGCCCTTACCAATGACTATCACAACAACAACAAAGAAGACTTGGATAACAGTTTGTGTGGCGTGTTGGGTCAGTGTTGTGACTAGATTTAGATCAGTGTTGCTGGTACTTGGTGCAGCAAGTTCATGGTATTGCAATGGTTCAAGGTGAAGCCATGATACATGGGACAACAAGGTTACATAGTGCAACAATGATACATGGGACAACAAGGTCACATGGTGCAGCAATGATACATGGGACAACAAGGTCACATGGTGGACAATATTGATGCAGTGTTATGGTTGGGTATTACAACAGTTGATGCAACATGTTAAGATACGACCTATGGATGCAGTAGTTGGATGCAACATGGTGTTAGAGATAGTAGTGTAGTGCTGCATAATGATTGAGTGCACAGTGATGGGAGCGTGTGATGAAGAGCAGCTTAATGACAATGGTGCAGCGTGATGATACTTTGCAGTATACATTGAGCACAGTGATGGGCACCGTCATGACTAGTGAAGCATGATGAGAGGCAACATAGTGATGATTGGTGCAACATCGTGCAACACAGTGAGGTGCAACATGATGATGAGGAGCAGCACATTGATAGGTGCAACAAGGCGATGGAGTCACCTTGGAGAATCAGTTGAAGCAGCATGTCTTCAACTGAGTTCAACTACATCATGTATCATCTTCTTAGAGATGATCTATGCTCTTATTTAGATATGTCAAAGTGTTGAATTCTGTTGTAAATGTACTATCTCTCTCTCTCTGCTGAACTATTGAAGAACATATAAGAAGAATTGATCAAGGGTTTCCCTACATTGGGGTTTGTCCTTGGCTAGCGCCACATCTTGTGTCCTCTTGTCGATGCTTGTCTTCTGCGATTTATGTTTATGTTCTATCTACAATTTATTACTATGCTGATGTGATTGCTATTCTGGAAAAGATATTGAGTGAACTGTGAAAATTGAAATAAATTGCTCTAAGCATAGAACATACCTAAAAGTAACACTAACACTACTGGTGTAGCATATGGACTTCTGCTTTTCGTAATGACTCCACAATTTAACAGACCTTGTATCAACCTTTCTATTTCTATTTTATGATGATGGGGTATCGATATGGTTTTTTACATTTACGGTGTCGAATCTGGTTTGACTTCAATGATATGTTCAATTTTCCTTACAGGAGGTAATTTCATTGGTAATTCTTGAAATACCTTGTCATATTTCTGGATTAGGGATGTAACTTCAGAGTATTGGTGAGTCCCTTCCATCAATAATAACCTAAGTTGCATGGGTACCGCTCCTGACCATTGGAGAGCACATACCCAAAGCTCCGGTGCTCCTGGGAGTGTGGGAGCTGGTACGGAACGTTCCAAAATTGGCGGGAGCTCTGTTTGTTACTTTGGAGCATTTTGGGTACTTGCTGGTTTAGAAATAGCCATTCTGGGTACTGGTTTGTGTGAGGAGTGTGGCTCGGGAACCTTCTGGAGCTCCCATCTATCGAGGAGCGGCTAGCAGCTCCTTGATGGATGGGAGCTCCAAGAGGTTCCCGAGCCATGCATACCACACCTTCCACAAAACCCAAGGAAAAACCCGGGAAAAAATGGCGTGAATGTTTGGTGGCAAATCACTGGTATTTTCTCTTATATAATCAACCATCCAGAGTAACTCAAGCCATCATTCTGATTTATCGTTTCTCGGACTTAGAGTGGGTGAGGGACACAACGATGCGGTGAGGGAGACAGTGAGGGTTTAGCAGCTGCAAGTGCTTCAAAGGCACGAGTGCTGCCATTTTTTAGGTACCTGTCATTTATGCACAGAGTACTCAGTATTCCATTGCTGCTTTTGCAATATTTATTGTTTAAATTTTTAGTTTTATGATTTGTCACTGTGATTAATAACAAGTTGAATCAATTTTTGAAAAGATTTTTGAAGACTTCGCGTTGGGGAGCTATTTAAATTTTAATCATGTGATGAGTGTTGTTACTTGTACAGTGTATTGTTCATGACTCTATTCTGAGTTCTGAGTTCTGCCTTCTACATTACACAATAGTCTTTTTGTGCTTTTTCTGAGTTCTTAGTTTTTCAAGTCGCCTAGTTCTTGCCAAAAATCCCTGAGTTGGTTGCTATCTTTTATACGGGCTAATTTCCAAAAGAAATTTCTTGTTTGCTGCTTACTATTTCATATACCTTTCCTAAGCGAGGCCGACATCGAGCTCCCACCGGTGGAAATCTATTTATGAGGTTCCTTCTCTCTGTGATTAGATTTGTTTTCTATTGGCATCGGATTTTTGTTTTTTTCGAAGTGTGCAGTGTTCATCGATATTGCAGACTTATTAACAGAAAAACATCATGATCAATTGTAAGGAATATATTTACATACAAAAAAGTTAAAAACATATGTTTACTTATTAACATAAAAACATCATGATCATCTGTTTTCTTGATTTATGTATCAATGATAATCTGTTTTCCTTTTTCTGTAGCATTGATGTATTGTTTTTAAAGAATGTGATTTTTAATGTTTTATGTTTAACGCCATATACAGAGTTTTGCAATGATGGAAAATGAAACTTTTAGGGCAGGGTTATAACTTATTTTTAAATTCAAAATGAGCCTTTGCAAAATATTTAAATATATGACAGGAAGCTAACAGTGCCATGATTTGATTCAGATATAACTTGGCAAATATTTCAATATTGTTAATAAAACTTGAGTTGGATAAGTTTTTTTATAGATTTACTCTTCAAACTTTTAAAAATCAATTTAAATGGAAGGAATTTTTGGTTTTGTATTTTATGATTTGCAATTTTGATTTAGCTGTTCTATTTTATTGTTGCATTAAAGAATTTGCAGTTTTGATTAATAATACGGTGAAGTTATAATTTCAATACAATGATATTTATAAAACAAACCTTGAATGCAGGTGTCTGAATGAAGAAAGTCAAAGTCTATTACAGTTTACTTATATTTAACTTAAAAAGAATTTACTGTTCACTGTTTACTATTTTGTTTAGTATGAAATATTGTATATACCATACAATTCTGAATTTTTAGTAATTTACTTTGTTTTTCAAATTTTGGGTTGAAAATTGAACCTACAATCATGATCGCATTAACAATGTTAGTAGTTACAATAATATTGAACTTAATTAAATTATAAATTCTAGAAATATTTTGTTATTTATTTAATTAATGTTAGATAAAAATTGTTAGTTATTTATTTTTATTTATTATGTTTTTAAATTAAATAATTTTTAAAATGTTTAAAAAAAAATTCTTTCAAATTTTATATTTATTATATTAGAAAATTCAAAATATGAACTTTGTTTATTCTAGGTTTTACAAATTTAATTAGTATTTTTTTATTTTTTATTTTTATTTTTAATATCTTTTAACTTTTGAGTTTTTATTATTTAACAATTTTAAATTCCTAGTAAGTTCTACTTCTAAGTTCTAATCCTTTTTGTTTTTGATATAGATTTTTAGTATTGATACCATGTATAGAGGGTTGGGCAGTCAATGTGGGGAAAGCAGGATGAGACCCCCACTACCTCCACAAGCACCACAATTTGAAGAACAAAATGCAGAAACAACGATAGCTACCCACACTCAATCAAACAACATTTCCAAGAAGTCCTTAGTGAAGTTCATGAAAAAGATAACACAAAACAAGGCAAAAATAGTAGCGGTTGTGAGGAATGACAATGTACTTTGTGTGATCATGTATTTAGGGGTAGCTATACAAGAGTCTGACATCATTTTTTGGGCATACCTGGGTTAGGAGTGAAATGTTGCACTTGTAGCCTTGAATAAAGAATGAAGATAACTAAGCTTCACATGAAAGCTATTGGAAATGTGATATTAGCACAATATCTCCTAATAAGAGAGGTAGACATGGAGATTCATTCCAATGTATGAATGAACAAAGTCACATTCAAATTGAGCCTATTCAAGGCGGTTCTAGTACTAGGAGTACTAATGTAAGTGAATCCATTAAAAAAAATACAATGTCTTGCCTAGGGATGAAGTAGATGATGCCATAGTAGATTTTTTTATGGCAAATGGAATTTCATTTAATGCCACTTGTTCACCATACTATAAAGAAATGGTGAGAAAAATTATAGTTGCAGGGACAGGATATGCACCCCCAGGTTACAACAAAATGAAGACTTCATTGTTAGATAGAGGGGTGACAAGAATGCATGGACTTATGGAGGACCTCAAACAATCTTGGGTTTAATCAAGTTGTTTAATTGTCATGGATGGTTGGACAGATATTCAACAAAGACCTTTGTTGAATGTTATTGTCACATCAACAATAGGGCCTTATTTTTTAAAAGCAATTGATTGTAGTGGAAAAACTAAAGATGCTACTTTCATGTTTGAAATGTTGAAGGATGCAATTGATGAGGTTGGTCCTTCAAATGTGGTAAATGTCATCACATATGCAACACCTGTTTGTAGAGCAGCGAGATTGATGATCCAAAGTCGATATAGACATATCTTTTGGACTCCTTGTTGTGTACATGCTCTTAACAATCTCTTAAAAGGCATTGGTAAAATATAGTGGATTGCAAAAATCATTTCAGATGTGAGGGAAGCACAAATGTTCATCTGCAACCACCATGCTTCTTTTGGCAATTTACAAGATGTATTCAAAGAAGCATTTTTTTAAAACCCTGCAGAAACAAGTATGCCACGTACTTTATTGTGCTTGAGCGCATGGTTGAGGTCTATGCATCTTTACAAGCCATTGTTATTTCTTCAGAGTGGATGCATGGACTGAGTCTAAGTCACCTCAAGCGAAGAAGGTAAAAGAAACGCTTCTTAATGAGGATTGGTGGGCTGATTGTAGATATGTTGTCTCTTTTACAGCTCCAATTGTGGAGTTGATCAGGTATGCTGATTCAGATTCTCTTGCTCTTGGAGAAATATATGAATGTATTGATACCATGGTGGGCAAGGTAAAGCACATCATTCGCCAAAGAAACCCTTCTTGGGAGTTTTTCCATGAAATCCACAAGCTGATTGAGAAAAGATGGATTAAACTCAATACCTCCCTTCACACGGCTGCATATGCCCTTAATACAAAGTGGTATATGGAAAGACGGAATAGAATTTTTCCTATTGATGATGAAGAGGTAAAACAAGGGTTTCTTGATGCTATAACTAAGATGTATACTGTTGATGAAGCGAGTGTGATACGGGAGCAATTGATTGATTTTGGTACAGTAGGCCCTCCCGCATTCACCCAAGATGCAAAGAGGGACATCAAGTGTTATGCTCAGATGAAACCACTTGGAAGGTGGAGAATGTATGGAGGCCAGGTCCCCGGCCTCAGTCTCAGCAACATAAAAACATAAATGACCAAAAAACCCGACCTGGAGGCTTTGAATTACAAAATCGAGCAGAAGGGCAATTATTATGTTTGTCTCACAATAATTACTGAAATTATCGCGATAAATTAAAATATTCTGAATAAATTCAAAACAGCCAAATTATCGCGATAAATTCTGGCGATAATAGCAGCGTGGGGCAGTTTGGCAATAATATCATGCTAACTCCTATAATATCGCGATATTTGCAATACTGGGCTCAACTGTAGTTGAGTTGTGCGGCACCCTAGTTTGGGTTTGTCAGCATTGTAAATGGTAGTTTTGCTGTAACTTCCTCTATGTTAATATGATTCTAGATTTTTTATTCCATGTGAGGGTCTTTGCATTGTAAAACTTGTCTTCTGTCATTGATGTAAAACAGTTTATGTTAAGACATTGGATTTGCACCTGATAACTGCTACATGGTATTTCTGATTTACTGAGGGGATTTTCTGATTCTGCTGTACCTCGCAGATTTAGCTCCGTGGATAGAATTTCCAAGTTGAACCCTTAGTCCGACCAGTTGGCTTTTGGCTCAGCAGATTGATGGATTTTCATCCCCTTTTGTTAGGCAACTTGACCGAAGCTCTTTCTCTGGAAACTGAGGACAATTTACTCCTTAAATTAGGAGGAAATGTTGAGCATCTTAGCACATGAAGAGTTTTGTGCTCTTCATCTTTTTAATCAAGTGGCATCAGTGTTCTTGTGTTAATTTTAGTGCATAAATTTATATTTAGCTGAAGATGAGTTGCATACAGACATTTAATATTTTCATTATCCATATCATTCCATCATGATCAGCAATATACATAACAGTAATGCAGTATAACAGTAAGGACCAAATAGAAGAAAGGCAGAGACAATAAGGACAACAGAATTTAGGTCAGAGAGTAGGGCAAAACCCCACAAGGGGGAAGACCACATTCCAGTCTTATGCTTAATGCATCTTAGTGTAGGTGATCCATAACATGCTGCATATCATGTTTTCACTCTGACCAGACATACTGTAGCATATATGTCCTTGTCCTAAATTCTAATCATATGTAACGTCGGTCAGTTACCTTCCTAGTATAGTCTAGATTACCTGAAGCATCATAGTTTTGGGACACCTGTAGCATTGTAGGTTCAGCCCTTTCTTCGTACTATAACTTAGTATGTTGGATTTTATTCACATTGCGTCATGGTCCAATATAAGAACTACTAACATACTGTGACATATACATATGCACTTGGACAATTACTTAAATACCTTCGGTCTAGATATAGTGCCAGTGTAACCATTATATAGATCTAGACTATTGCAACTGTGGAATATGCTATCTACCTTTGATTTATCCAAGACACGGTACATTGTGCTGTAGAGTGCATATAACAGAGATATGTCCCTTCAATGCTGGCACATGCTACTGTAATAGCACACTAGCTATGTAGTCCTCGAACTATTTAATCCTAGAAGTAGTCCTTGGACTACTTAGCAACTTGTAGTAAAAATATCATTCAAGCAACGGTGTAACATACCTTAGGAGTCAGGACTGATATTAGATGTCCGAATTGTGCTTATATGAAATCCAACAGAGGACCAAACTAGGTCCACTGAGATCCGAGCTTGTATTGCAGAGGTCTGCATTAGTACCACAGAGATCTGCACTTGATCACAGAGATCAATCCAAACTAGCTTCAAGAGATCTGAGGTAGTAGTCTCCATAATAAACAGAGATTGTAATATTCTGAATCCAAGACCATGATAGAAACCTCCGAACTCTGCCTTCATATATATATATATATAGGATTGCTCCAAGGGATGTGGCTCTTGAGGAGGGTTGCTGACGTAAGGCCGACCTACATTGATTCAAATTTCAATTGATTCGAACTTTGTCTTCCCAAAGGCTTTGTGAGGATATCACCAACTTGATCATCCATTCATCGGAGCCTCATTGCTCCTCCCAACAACATATAGATGATGACGCACAGCTCACTAAAGAGCTTCTTTGAACACACTGTGTTACAGCTAGCCATTATAGCAGCAGTGATTTCAGCAGCACTTAGCAATCCTCTCTTTCCTGCACATCCAATATACCAAATCAAAATCATGTTAAGGAACACATTTTAACTAACCTTACTCCCTCTCACTCAAGGATACCACAAGCCTAAGCTTGTCTAATTCATGAAGGTGCCTCAGTGCCTTTCCTACACAATTGCAATTCATATGACCATATTTTCTCTTGTTAAGGTGCATACTGCAATTCAAAGGACCGATCCGCTCATCATGGGATCCACGAAATAAGATAATCAATTAATACCCATCAGCATGCCATGCTTCTGACAGTGCACTTTTCTATGGATACCGGGAGGGTTCAATACAACTCCCTCTGAAACTGATGAGCCAAGCCATTCTCTTTTAGAGATAAACTGGTCATTAAACCAAATGCCATAAACATACCTTTACTCCATCAGATCAGGTCCAGAATACCTGCTTCAATTTGTAATCATGAGTCCTCATTTTTCTTCAAAAGCCCAGAGGTAGTTTCAAAAGGGAGCCTCATCCTCAAGCACCAGTAACCATCAATGCATGCAAGGATCCTATTCTGATCCTCTCCCTCTGAATAGGATGTCTCTTCATTAATCAGGGAGACATCAAGTCTTTCTGCAAGGACTAGACTCTTTTCTTTTTCTTCAAGCACCATGCAAATCAGAGATGGCCACATATCCTTCTCAATTTTGATATTGAAACTTTGAACCAATTCAACCGTCTGATGAACCCGCTGTTCCAGTCAATGCAAGATTATACTATATCATATATATTTTTGATATGGTCCAGGATCCATACAAGGGTTCGGTACACAGGAGTATATGCAATCTGCATACTGCAACTATATACAGTAACTTATAAACCCCAGTCAAGATCAGATTCAGTTATATAAAGTCTCAGCACGATCCTGTAGCATTACAGAACTCAGTTCCAATTGTAATATAACAACGCAACTCCTGCAACTAAGTATGCTGGCATCATTATGGAACTGCATACATTGTTTATCATTTGCAACAATACAATGATGAATTCAGCGTACATAAGGTAATATATAAACCCTTGGACACTTACTCAAGTATCCTCAGTCTCCTAGTTCCACTGTAATATATATATCTCGGACTGTGGAGTATGTCATTCATCTATGCATATCCTTGAATTGCAACAAGGCTATGACAATTGAACCAGTCATATAATATGCTTAATTTTGAGCTTGTAACAGAAACTTTGGATTCATTTATCAACAGAAACCTTGATACTATATGAGGTAGCCCTCGGACTACTTGAACCAGGGATCAACAATATATACAATGCAACAATATCTTTATCATTGTAGGTCTCAGATATATTCGACTGTAAATCCTTATATATATTATCAGGCCAATATATTGCAACAAACCTCTACAAAAATCAATAAGGTCTGCCATCATACGAGTATCATGTCTGCCATGCCAAGGGAACAAGTCTGTCATACACGGCCTGTGATGCCATACTAGTAACAAGTCTGCCATCGTCCATAAGGTTAGGTCGGACATCCAAATTAGTGATGTTGTGTATCATCTAAAAGTCTTTGTTTGGCATCATATAAAGATTCTGTATGCCATGATATTATGTGCCATATAAAAATTGATAAATTAAGTCATGTAAGAGTGTGGTGTCATCCATACTTCTCTGCCATGCGAGTTATTGTAATTGGCATATAATATAGAACTGACATATAGAACTGACATCATTCATTGGTTCATGGTAATCTATTCACATACTGAAGTGAACAAAGTTCCTTCTTCAGATTAATTACTACAAAAGACTCGGAATATGAAGATATCCATGAGGATACAAATATTATATATTAAATGCATGAATAATGATGATACAAATGAGAATGAGAGGTCTGCTTATATACTATGCAGGTGCCTCTTCATGGAGAGTCATGTCTCATTAGACATGACTCTTCAACCTAATTACTTATTAACTAATCATTATTAATTATTATCATTTACATTATTTTCTATATATTTATTCATAACATTGCCTTCCTCCTCAAAAAGCTTTGTCCTCAAAGCTTACTGATGAAAGGTTTGATCTCTTTTCTCTGTTTCGGATCTCTTCTTGTCTCGTAATTGTCATCTTCGTCGAAGCAAGACGATACGATCCTCTAAGTGACAAACAAAATTATCGCATTGAGAAGGGGTCAGACCATCTTAGATTAATCTTTTGTGAAATATTCTGATCACTGGAATTTTGTAACAACTTGTCGTCATAGGACTGGATTGAGGCTATATCATTAGTCTCTGGAACATCAGATTGTTGTTTCTGTTCTGAATGGTCCCGATACGTAGCATGGTCGAGTTGTCTACTTTCATGATTCGGATGTCGATAGGGAGCTTTTTTGGTTTGACTTTCCCTTGGGGTGTTGAGTTGGTTACAAAACCTTCACTTGGGGTGTTTATTATCTGAACTGCAACATCTAAGTGCATCTTTTCTTCAACTAGTTTGCATTCTTCTCAAGCTATGATATTCATTGTATTAGTATTCACTCCCTTATCTTCAACTTGGACTGTTATGATTGGAGATTTTGATACTTCTCCTTGAGTAAATTGTTCTAACTTGTCTTTTAAAGCATTCTTATCATCCTTAAGTTTCTTAATTGGAGTGAGTAGATTTTGATTGTTGTTTCTCAGACATAAAAGTTCTTTGGTTTCTGATTCATCAGCCTTATTTTCAATGTTTTGACTATGAAGTTTTTCATCTTTTAGATCTCTGATTTGTTCTAATAAATTTTTATTAAAGTTTTTTAAACGTAAAGTTTCATCTTCTTGTTCTGATAAGTGCTTCTTGAGTTCTTTCTTTGTGACCTTAGTCTTCTTCACTTGTGCAAATAATTTTTTGACGTGGTCCTTGAGGCGAGAGATTTCTTCATCCTTTTCCATTACTTCCTTGTAATGCATATCCATAAGATTTTTATGTTTCTGTTGAAACGTTTTCTTGTTTTGCCTAAGTTTGGCTATTTTGCCTTTCTCTTGATCTTCTAATTGCAATTTCTTGGTACACTGGGTTACATCGTTTTGTAGGAGTGATGATGGGCTTTCAACTTGCAATGTGGATTCTGTTTTCTTCATTTCCTTATTAAAATCAGCATGTCGTCGCTTATATATTGCAATTAATTGTCCTATATCTCTTGCAATTGATTGTTTTTGTGCATCACTTAGATATTCAACTAAGTTAAAAGTTGTGTAAGATTTTCTGCAAATCAATGTTCTGATTTCTGAATGACTCTTGACAATTAGGATATCCTTCTGAACAAAAAGGACATATTGAAAAGAACCCCATATTTTTTCTTCAAAATCTTCAAAACTTTATTATTCCTTCGGACTTTAGTATTAATCTTTAATGAATTCTGCAGTTTCGATTTTTGACTAGCTCTCTCTTTCTTGTTCTTTTTTATTTTCATTTTATTTTTTATATTTATAAATACCCTATCTATTTTATTTTCATTTTTTATTTTTTTTAAAAATACCTCCTTATACCTTCAAAAGATATTCCCCTAAATAATAAAATTACCCTTCTTAAGCTCACTAATGTTAATGATTTAAAACATATATATAAAATCACTTGGTATTTTATTAATCTCTTTTTTTTCCACTTATTCACTTTATCCTTAAGATCACCTTTAATTTTTCATAAATTTTTAGTGGATAGATATATATAAATGTAAAGGTCTCCTCAACAACTTTTTAAAATATTCTTGTTCCACTTATCTTTTGATTTTTTTTTTTTCAGTTGAATGTCTTTAAACTCTTTTAATGTTATATTATTTAACTTTTAAATGTTAATACGGTTAAACATATAAATGGCATATGACACTATTTTGGAATGTTTCAGCACATTTTAATAGTAGTTGGTTATCTTTAATGGTTTGTTATGGATAGCGTCACAACTATTCATATGATCTATACATCCAATTTGGTAAGAATGAAATTGCAAATTAAATGAGTGACACAGATTTTGCAGTGAACTATGTGGCGGTAGAATCAACGGATGACACAGAATTTGCAGTGAAATGTGTTGGCGGTCCAATCAACAGTGGCAGCGAACAAGCAAGGACGAAATGGAAATGAGGGTGACAACTGCAAAATCGAGCAGTGGTCACTGGAAGGACAGAGATAAATCGCAGCAGTAGAGGGTTTTATATATATATATATATATCGCAGCAGTAGAGGGTTATATATATATATATATATATATTTGTATGGTGGACTGATTTGGGTACCACTGTTGCAAATAAATGACGGCTATCACTGCGGTACAGTGAATGGTTGTTGAATGTAGCAGTGTCCACTTCTGATTTGTAGCCACAAGAATTAGAACACAATTTGAGTGTTGTATTAATATATATAGAACACAATTTGGGTGCCGAGACGAGAAGATAGAGGCCACTGCTATACTGTCCGGTGACAGTGGCTATAGACACTGCACCACCAGGTATGCTTAAATTTTTAATTTGTAATTTGTAATTTATTTATTTATTTAATTTTTTTTCACTCTTTTTTTAAATATCACTTTTTAATTTTTTTTGGGATATATATATATATATATATATATATATATATATATATTTTTTTTTTTTGATTTTTTTAAACCAATTTTGTTCTTCTTCTTTATATATATATATATATTAATGCTTATTTATTTATTATATATTTATATATATATATTTTTATAATGGGCAAGGGCCTGATTGGCGATATGGAGAAACTCCAACTTTTTGTAGTGAAATGCTTCAAACTTGACGACAACGATGTTGACGAAACCTTGATGGCCAAGGGCTTGGATTGAAGAGCGTGGTTCTGTGCAACGGTGAAGTAGTGAGAGGATTGACTACTCTGATACCAAATGAAGCGAACAAAGTTCATTTTTCAGATTAATTACTCCAGAAGACTTGGAATATAAAGATATCCAGGTGCATTAATTTTAGGCAACAATAGTATGTTCTATGCTTTATAGCAATTTTACTTCAATTTCTTTATGAGCCCAATATCACTATTAGTTTAGCAATCACATAAACATGTAAGTAAAATGCTGATATGACATAAACATAAACAGTAGAAGACAAGAGGACACAAGATGTGGCACCAGCGAGGGACAAACCCCAATGTGGGGAAACCCTTGATCAAATCTTGTTTTAGTCTTCAATAGTTCAGTAGAGAGAGATAATACAATTTACAAATTCTGATAATGTTAAATTTGGACAACTAGGTCCAAACTCCATGTTCTGATGCTCAGATTAAGAGGCTAATATTTTTGTTGGATTCCTCTTTTTGAGAGGTGTAAAATCCATATAAAATAGTCTTAATCCGATGAGCAGAACTTATATTTTGAATTTATTATTCTTAATAAATTATATGTGCAAGGTCGGCCAGTTTTGTAATGTAGGCTCACATGCCTAACAGATGTGTCACCCACCCTCATTGATGGATATAAATACAGGAAAAGTTGGAGAGAATTTCATCACAACACAACTCACATCTTCCTCTCTCATCCTAAAGAGTACAAGCTACTTGGAGGACAAATTTCAGCCACACGTGGGAAGGACGAAGAGGACAGACCGTACGATTGAGCTGTAGTACGATTTTCTGCTGCTAGGGTTTCACAGATGTTTGACCAGCGTTGACTTTGGTCAACACTTGGTCCAATCAAGCTGAAAACTTGTGGAAGGTTCGATTCTTGAAGGCCGTACTACCTGGCACAAAAATCGAGGTCAAAGGGTTGACCGTTTTGCTGCTGCGTTGACTTTTAGCTTGCTGCCTCTGCGTTGACTTTTCAGGACATCGTTGACTTTTGTAGAATTGACTTGGGTTGACTCATCTACTGGTTGGAGGGTTGTTGTGACACATGCTGGGCTGGCTGACCAAAGGAGACTTTGCTGGTTGAAGCATCCTGTTGACCGCCGAAACGAACACACACATTTTTCCTGTTTCTGATTTGTCTCCTGTAAGATCTGCTTATATGTTCTATCTGGATTTTGCTTAACTACTTGTATGATTGCTGTGAGAAAAGTGAAATTGCTCTTAGCATAGAACATCTACAAAACTTTACAGATAATATATAACAATAACAAAATATTAGTGTTCCATGGGGACACATCTCCTAGGGTCGGGTGCACGCACCCCTCGCACCCCATGCACCCGGGACATCTGGGGAAACATTTCCCCACCCCCCCCTTTTGGGGAGACGCAGGGTGGGGGGGGGGGGGGATGTTTCCCCAGTGTGGGGGGATGCCCCCTCAATATGGGCTATGCGTCCCCCATTAAATTTGCTTGTAAACAATGATTTATGACAGGGAAAACCTAGTGTTCAAGTGACATTCTCCTTTATCTTTCATTTTTTACTTAAATCTTTAACATTACCATGAAATGACTCAGGATGTTTGAGAGTGGTTTCAACCTCATTGGATTTCATATGGAGAAAGTAGAATTTTAGATCTCACTCAAAATCCAGCGGACTTAACAATTTTTCAGGAATTCAGGATTCGATGGATTGCAATGTTTCCATTGCATTTTGTCATGTACAAGGGTATGGAATTTGTATTTAATCAAGAGCACCAAGCCCTCTTTGTACTTTAGGGTGACTTTTAGAGCCATCATTCCATTGTTTTTTAGTTTTAGTTATATCAATTTACTATTCCAGTATTCAGATTTCAGTATCTATTATAGTCTATTTTGCTTGGTACTAATTAGATTCTAAAATGATGAATTCTAATTTAAATCAATTTAGAATCTAGAATGATGAATGATGAATGATGAATTTAATTTTTAAATCAATGTAGATTCTAGAATGGTGAATAATGAATATGGATTGGAGTATTTCATTATTGAATCTCGTGGTCTATGGATGAACCATGTATGTATTAGTAAGGATGATGAGTATGGATCAATGTATTTCATTATTTAATTCAATTATATATATATATAAAAGGAAAAAAATATATATACCCCGATGTCCCCCCGTCCCCCCTAAATTTCCCTAAAATTTGAGGGTACTCCCACATGTCCCCCTTGTGCGTCTCCCCACACTTGTGTGTCCTCGTCCCGAAGTCTTGGTGGAACATTGCGAAAAGAACCCTAACCAGAAAATTCAACGCTGGTCAACAGGGCAGATTTGACTCTCAAAGATTCGGTCAACTTCAGTCAATTTCAACCTCAAGACTCCTCGATTTTCATTTCCAGAATTGCAGCCTGCTTAGACAGAGATTCCTCACCCAAACTGAAGTCAAAACAAGTCAACGCCGTCAAACAACCTCCCAACAACTTGGTCAACGCTGGTCAATACAACAAACAAAAACCCTAGTTCACACATGTGGAGAGAGAGAAGACTTCCTTAGATAGTGTGCCAAATCACAAGAGGAGAGAGAGATATGTGTGATGAGATGATGGTGAAAATGACTTGAGGTCTCCTTTTTATATGCAACTTTCAGGATGAATTGGGGGCTTGTATGCTTGTTTTGCTTGCTGGCTGACCTTGACAATTTGTCCATAATATAAATAAATTCATATCTTCATTTGTACATGTCAAAATCGAATGATATTTAGATCAATCTTACACCTCTCAGAGAGGGGAGTCTAATAAAAATATCAACTATCATAAATAAGATGACCCATGTGGAGTTTGGCCCTAGTTCCCAATTTTAACACTACCTCTCAACTAGGGAGAACTCCACCTACTAATCCATCTACCAATTTGTATCGTCTCTTCCATCCATGCACTGCTCTGCTGAACTCTGAGGAAGAAGTGATCTAGAATTTATCATACCATTCTCTACTGACTCGAAGTCAGTCCTAATCAAAAGAGAGCGTCTCATACCAATCTTACTGACCCGAAGTCAGTTCGCATTGATCCCTGATCAATATCGTTCCTAGCATAGGGAGTACGATAGTACACGATGCGTCCATTGGTAGTACTATGTTCCCTATCCTCATTTCCGTACTCATTGGCTAGATGAGAGGTACTTCCCATGAGTCCCAGACTGCATGGGTAGGATGTCTCGATTGGAGAAAGATGAGCCACTCGTTCTGCTCACATGTCTCTAAGGGGTATCACAGGGGAAGGATGAACTACTCACCCTATACATAACAAACCACTAGGGGAAGGCTAAACCACTCACCCTATGGTTGCTCACCGCTCCAAGAAGTACCCCAAGCCCCTTGGAGCTCCTAGAGCTCAATGTCCATCTCATACAAGTTCCTCATAAGAGGGTCTCCCCACAACTCCAACTCGTTCTCGGAAGGCTAAGAATTTGACCTTCCCCAGGGGCTTTGTTAGAATATCGGCGACCTGCTCATCAGCCCCAATGTGATGGAGCCTTATTGCTCCTCATTGTACCATATCCCAGATAAAGAGGTACCTGATATCTATATGCTTGGAGCAATCATGAAACATGAGATTCTCTGATAATCAGATCCCACTCTGGTTGTCGCAGAAGACCATGGATCACGGTAGTATCCAGCACATGTCCAAATAGCTCACTGAAGAGCTTCCTCAACCAGACAGCTTCACAAGAGGCCATGCTAGCAGCTATGTATTCGGCCTCGATGATGCTCAAGGCAATTGATTTCTGCTTCCTACTCATCCTGGATATCGAAGCAGAACCCAAAGAAAAACAACATCCAAAAGTGCTCTTGCGATCCACCACACTGCCAACCCAATCAACATCAGAATAACCATGAAGCCTTACATTTCCGACAATGAATCTCAGTCCATGAGTGATTGTGTCCTGAAGATATCTCAGAAGATTCTTGGTGACAATCTAATGTATATGATGAGGCTCAACCATGAATTGGCTCAATGTGTTAATTGCAAAACATATTTCCGGATGGGAGTTCACCAAGGACATCATTGCTCCTATGAGTTGACGATACTCAAAATCATTTCCCTATTCAGGTCCAGCAGCACTACCACATAACTTCTCAAAGTTAAGTTCCATCGGAGTATTCACAGGCTTGCAGTCCAACATCCCAAATCTTTCCAATATCTTCACAACATATTTTCCTTGAGAGAGGAAAATTTCACCTGGCTTTTTGCCTGACCTCCAACCCTAGGAAATAGTGCATCGGTCCTAGGTCCTTCATCTCAAATTCAAAATCCAACTCCCTCTTACATTTACGATTGAGAGGGTCTGCAAACATTAGAAAGAGGCCATCCACATAAAGTACCAGAATGAGAGGTTTATCATTTTCAACGTTAAAGGTTCAGATCGACTTCACTTCTAGAGAATCCCAACTTTATCGGATAATTATTGATCCTTTCATACTAAGCTCGGGGTGCTTGCTTCAATCCATATAGAGCTTTCTTCAACCTGCATACATGAGATTCCCAATCATGAACTTCAAATCACTCAGGTTGTTCCACATAGACTTCCTCTTTCATTGAACCATGCAAGAAGGCGATCTTGACATCCATCTGATGTAGGTTCCATACTTGCGAGGTAACAAGGCCTATGATTGAGTGGATGGTGGTGTATCGGGCAACAGGTGCAAATATCTCATCGTAATCTACACCTTCCTTTTGAGAGAGGCCTCGAGCAACAAAGCAAGCCTTGAACTTTTCTGCACTTCCATTAGCTCGATGCTTGATTTTGTAGAGCCATTTAGAAGTGACAACCGATTTGTCCTGGGGTCTAGGGACCACATCCTAGACATCATTCTTCATAATTGACTCGTATTCTTCATTCATAGCATCCTTCCATACTTGTTGCTTCACGGCTTCTTCGAATGATGAATGCTCATTTTGAATGGCGGTCAAATATCCTTGGTACCTCTTCGACTTCTTTCTTTCATGGAAAATCCCCCTTGGTGCAATGTGCCTCTCAGCATGTTTGAGAGTCTCCCTAAGCCGTGAGGGTCTCCTCTTGGAGGAGGAAGGCTCATGAGGGAGTGGATCAATAGGATCCATAGGTTCATCAACATCAGGCATCGTTTCATCCTCTTTTTCACCTTGATTTTATGTGTCAGCTTCTTTGTCCTTCCTTAAGATAGGAAGGTTTTTGATCTTCGTGAGGGCCATAAATTCTATGTCCCTTAGAATTTTCACTATAGCCCACAAAGATTCCTTTCTTCCCAAATGCACCCAATTTGCTTCTTTTCTCTTTCGGCACATGAAAATATATGGGGCTTCCAAAATTCTAAAATGAGAGACATCAATTTTCTTACTAGTGAACATTTCTTCAGAAGTCTTGGATTCCAATGCTTGATGAGGGCATCGATTTTGAACATACACAACGGTATTTGCAGCTCCACCCCATAGAAACTTCAGAAGGCCTTGATCATGAAGCATGGCACGAACAACTTCTACAATAGTGGGATTCTTCCTTTCAGCCGCACCATTGTGCTTGGGAGTGTATGGCGATGTAGTATCCCTCTTAATGCCAGATTCTCTGCAATAATCTTGGAATTCATTGGATTCATACTCGGTCCCATTATTAGTCCTCAATATCTTGATTTTCTTCCTGGATTGGTTTCGATCAAGGCTTTGAAATGTTGGAACCAGGTGAACAGTTCATCCTTCTTCTTCAAGAAGTAGATCTAGGTCTTGCGAGAATAATCATACACAAAGGTGGGATAATATAAGTATCCTCCCAAGGAGTTTACAGGCATCATATCAGATATGTCGGAGTGGATCAATTGCAATATGTTTGTGGTCTTGCTATTACTTGAGGGGAATGGTCCCCTTGTAAGTTTTCCTTCAACACATCCCAGACATACACCTTCATGCTCTACTTTGAACTCGGGCATACCTGTCACCATTTGTCTCATATCGGGTAGGGCCTTATAATGAAGATGGGTGAACTTCCCGTGCCATAGTTCAGATTGTAGAGATGTTTCACAAGACATGGTTCCCTATGGACTTCCTCCAACTTGATACAAACTGTCAACCTTGAACCCAAGAGTAAAAGCGTCCTTGAAATTTCTTTTCCAAACACATACCTTTCCATCGATAAAAGCCACCTTGAATCCTTTATCTTCCATTGCTGAAATGGACACCAGGTTCTTCTTGAGATCAGGTACATATAGTACTTCTTGCAAATTAATAGTATTACCTTGATTCAATTGAAGGGTAACATTCCTCATTCCCTTCACGGGATAGGTGGCATCGTCTCCAAGGATGATCTCCAAGTTTGTCTCCTTTTCTATCAGATTAGAGAGGGTTGCCTTGTATCCGGTGAAGTGCCTTGAGGCACCACTATCAATCAACCAATTTCTCAAAGTGTCCGGAGGAGAGGCAATGGAGAGGGCTGATATGAGATAGTACTCTTTTTGCTTATTGTTAACAACATTGGATTCACCATACTTGGAGTTCCTTGATTTCTTAGAGGATCGACCATTTCCTTGATGTCCCACATTCCTTTTTCCTTTGCCATTGGACCTGCCATTTCTTTGATTGTTGTTGTTGAAGTTGCTCCTGGAGTTGTTAGGATAGTTATCATCTCGAGGTGTATCCCTTTTATTAGGACAATCCCTTGCATAGTGGCCAACTTATTGCAAACAAAGCACCCGCCCTTCCTTCCTCCCTTAGATCTAGGCTTTCCATGGAAATGACCCTGCATTTTTCCTCCTTTTGGCATGAGCAGAGAATGCAGTGGGTTTGCTTCTATTAGGAGGTATTTCTTGCTCCACCATTCTTGTTTCTTCTTTTTTTTTTTTTCCAAAGGAAAAAACGAAACTTTTTATTAAGAATATAAAAAGTTTACATTGCATATGCCGTGGCATCACTACTCAAACTGAGCTCTGTCAAAACTGAATTTCAAAAGATTTCTGCCTTTATGTCTGTAAGCGGCTCCCTTCAGGTGCTGTCACTCTTCCTGGTGTGTGCTGTCCAGTGGCTTTTAAAAGCCAAAACACATAGCTGCAGCTATGTATTGTTCATCATGTAGAGACACAAAAAACAAAAACATAATTCGGGTCTCCTCAGGAGTGAGGAAAACAAACCATCGCTGTACATGAAAAAGATAATATGGCCGCATTGATTTAGCTGTAGTGTTTAAAGCAGATTAAAAATATTGAAGATAAGCACAATAAACAGAGATTTTTGCCAAATATATCAGAGAGGATGGAGGTAAGGAGGCTGGTCCGATCTTCTGGTGAGGCCTTGATCCTCTTCTTCTATTTTCCAGCTGCCCAAAACCTGTTGAAGGCCATCTTTAGATAGCTGATCTGCCATGGCATTTCTTTCCCTGAAAATGTGGCAGATAGAAAAACTATTAAACATTGATTTCAGTCTTTTAACTTCCCCCAAAATTTGTTTTAAAGCCTGATTTCTGCAAGCATTGAGGCCATTAACCCATCTGATCACGTTTTGAGAGTCCCCAAAGATTTGAATAGTGAGGGTGTGCCTATGGATGACCCAGCATAGGAGGAGTTTTAGGGCGTTCAATTCTGCATAATTATTGGAGCCTGTACCTAGCCCCACAGAAGCTTTCAGGGAGTGAGATGGAGATAAGTGAATGATTACCATTCTTGTTTCTTCTTGAATGCATCTCGACATCAATTCTTCAAACCCTGGAATTTGATCATTGTTGAGTATAGTGGTTCTAAATACATACCACTTAGGTGGGAGTCCTCCAAGGGTGGTGAGAATAAGTTCCCTGTCAGGAATGCCTTCTCCAATCAAGAGAAAATCATTCTTGATCTCAGTCATCCTCAAGAAATAGGATTGAATGTCCTTGTCCTTTCCGTTCTTAATATCCTTCAACTTATTCTTGAGAAAGAGAATTTGATAAGCATTACTAACCTTGAACATGTCGACCAGCCTGTCGTATATCTCCTTGGAGGTCTTCAATTCAGAGATATAGGCCATCAGATGCTTGTCAATGGAATCCCTGATAATCTTCTTTGCTTTGACTTCAACCTTATTGTACTTGGTCTTCACAGCAACCGATGCATTTGAAGGAGGCTTAGGGATTTTACCCTGCACATAATTCATCACTTCCTTCTCTTCCAAGGTCAAATCAAGAGACATCTTCCATCCATGATAGTCAGATTTATGATGGAGCTTGTCTTCAGCTAGGAAGTAGGATGAGGAACCCATTGAGCCTTTTGTCATTGTCCAACTGTCTTTGGTGATTTCTATTTCACTCTTGCTTGGGCTTTGTCTTCACCTTAGCTATGATACCATGTTAATTTTTGGCAACAATGGTATGTTCTATGGTTTAGGGCAATTTTACTTCAATTTCTTTATGAGCCCAATATCAATTTCAGTTTAGCAATCACGTAAAAATGTAAGTAAAATGCTGATAGAACATAAACATAAACAGTAGAAGACAAGCCAAGACAAGAGGACACAAGATGTGGCACCAGCCAGGGACAAATCCCAATGTGGGGAAACCCTTGATCAAATCTTGTTCTAGTCTTCAATAGTTCAGCAGAGAGAGATAGTACAATTTACAAACTCTAATAATTTATAACAGCAACAAAAGAGCCCTAACCAGAAAAGTCAATGCTGGTGAATAGGGCAGATTTGACCCTCAAAGATTCGATCTACTTCAGTCAACTGCGGTCTCCAAACAACAAGATGAAATAATCGTCAAAACAGCCGAATTCTGCCTTGTCAAAGTCTAGTCAAATAGTCAGCCTGTGGTTAGGCCTAACCACAGTTAATGCTGGTCAAAACTCCTCGATTTTTGTGCCCAAAATTATGGAATGCTTAGACAGAGATTCCTCACCCAAACCGAAGAGAAAACAAGTCAACGCAATCAAACAGTCTCCCAACAGCTCGGTCAATGTTGGTCAACACAACAAACAAAAACCCCAGTTCACACATGTGGAGGGAGAGAAGACTGCCTCGGATAGTGTGCCCAATCACAAGAGGGGAGAGAGATATGTGTGATGAGATGATGGTGAAAATGACTTGAGGTCTCCTTCTTTATATATGCAATTGGATGATCTTTAGATCAATCCTATACCTCTCTGAGAGAGGAATCTAATAAAAATATCAGCTGTCATAAATAAGATGACCCATGTGGAGTTTGGCCCTAGTTGCCAATTTTAACAAGGTGCCTCTTCATGCAGAGTCATGTCTCAACCTAATTACTAATTAATTAATCATTATTGATTATAATCATTTACATTATTTCCCATATATTTATTCATAACACATACATACTTCTCATCGTATGTTGTCAAATCTTAGGAGATGGCTTGCATCATATACATGCTATGCCGTACGAAATATATTCTTTTGCAATTTTGAGCATTCCACTTGGATCAAGTAACTGTAGTATTTGTCATGTCTAAACAACTCAGATTTAACATCTGGCAAATTGAAGTATACCTTTGAATAGCCCTAGGATCAAACTTGTATTCCGAATTGCCTTAGACAATATTCCAAATTGCCTCAGAAAGAAGATTTCATTTTTTTGCTTCCCAAATGGTGAGTATAGGTGCCTATATGGTATATGGAGCCAAGTTCATATGCAAGAAAACAAAAGTCATAGAGATACTTAGCGGATACAGACTCCCTATTAATCCAAGCATCTTTTCAGCATTAAGGTTCATCAACCATATGATGAATCTATTTGATGAGAAACAAGGGGTCTAACTGTGCTATTTTGATTCCCATGTCCAACTACTGATCTACTTGAAGACATGCCCAACTAGGGTTTCTCAATCATTGATCATATCCAAAAGGTGCCAAATGCAAATTTCCAATCAAGGCTACTTGATGAGATTTTGTTTCAAAAACCCTAATCATCAAGGATTCCTAGGGTTTCCTTTAAACCCTAGGATTCTTTTACGTCTCTTGCAGCTCCATCAAATGCTGGACTGGTGTCTTTCTCACAGACTTTCCTTCAGCCCAACTCTGATACCATGTTAATTTTAGCACATAAAATTACATTTAGCTGAAGATGAGTTGCATGCAGACATTTAAATTTTTCATTATCCATATCATTCCATCATGATTAGCAATATACATAATAGTGATGCAATGTAACAGTGAGGACCAAATAGAATAAAAGAAGAGATAATAAGAACACCAGAATTTAGGTTGGAGACCAAGGAAAAACCCCATAAGGGGGAAAATCCAAACTCAATTCTTCTTATTATTTGATTAATATCGAGAGTCCAATAGAAAGAGATCAATGAGATGTGATACATCATGCCATTTAGGGCCAACAATACATGCTTTCCCTGCAAGCCCAATGAAGGTCACAGTCAATATGCTGATGTAGAATCACTCTCCAATGACCATCATAGTCTTGGAAAGAGTCACTATCATGTACAGTCATACTGCTAACAGCCCATGTAATCAAGTCAAGGTAGTTACTGTCATGTCATTTGGTATTTCATCACATATAAGAGGTAAGGAGATAACTGTCAAGATAAAAATCTCCTATCCAAAGCAATCAACATTCTAGTCTTACACTTAATCCATCTTTGTGTAGCTGATCCATAACATGCTGCATATCATGTTTTCACTCTGACCAGGCTTACTGTAGCATATATTTCCTCGTCCTAATCATATGTAACCTTAGTCAATTACCTTCCCAGTTTAGTCTAGATCATTTGAAGCATCATAGTTTCGGGACACTTGTAGCATTATAGGTTCAACCCTTTCTTCATACTATAACTTAGTACATTGCATTTTATTCACATTGCGTCATGGTCCAATATAAGAATTACTCACACATTATGAAACCGGATTTGTCCCCCAAGCTCGTCGTGTCCCGAATTTGGCAAATCAGACATGATTCAGGCAGATTCGAATCTGAAAATCGGGATTCGTCGTGTTTGATTGGGACACGATTGAATCCGTGTCATGTCCCGATCGGACACGAAGAATGCCTGATTTTCGGATTTGAATCTGGAAAAAGGGATGGCGTGCGATGTTATAAAAGAAGTTTTTGCCTTTCTATTTGCACATTCACTTGTTTACTTTGCTGTGGGTGTTTGGGAGCAAGGAGCAAAGGGCGTGGGAGCATTTTCAAGGAGATTCAAGCAACTGCCAACAGGTAAGTGCATTTTCTCTCTTTTTTTTGCATTTTTATTACAATAGTTCGCATGTGCATTTCTTTTACAAATTTGTGCATTTTTTGTTTATTTTTTTACAGCATTCACATCATTCATGGCTCAATCAAGGGCAGCAGGGAAGGGGCAAAGGAAGGGGAAGAATGTCCCCATTGGAGATGCCCCCCCTATCCCAATTTCATCAGGGTCTGCCCCTCCTCTTCCAATTTCATCAGAGTCTGCCCCTCCTCTTCCAATTTCATCAGAGTCTGCCCCTCTCCCAAGAATGTCCCCATTGGAGATGCCCGTCCTCCCCCAATTGGCATTGCACTACCTATGTAAACAATAACACATTTTGATTTTGATGACTTAATGTGAAAACTACAATATCTTTATCTTACTATATGGTCTTTCTCGTATTGGATCATTGATGAATTGGATATGTAAATTTATGATTTATCATTTATGTCACAATTGTATTTGTAATTTTGTATGCCTAATGTTACTCAAGGAAAATTTTAGGGGCTAATATTCGCAGGTGGGCTAATTTTCCATGTTTAAAAAAAAAGATTCGCTAATTTCCATTTTTTCTAAAAATTATTTGCCCAAATTTTATAGTATAAAATTATTTTACTTGAAAAATCACCAAAAAATTATATATAGACTATATAAAATTATTAGAAATTTGAATATTTTTACAAAAAATACACCAAATTTTTTAAAGATTGCATATTATGGAATTGGTGAGAATCACCAATGTTTCTAAACTTTTCTAAACTTTAGAAAAAGATTTGCCAGCGTTTCTAAACATTGTTACTTTGTAAAACTTACATCTATATGAAAAATCTATGTTTGATCAATGAATTTGTATCATGAATGAGAATTTGTGTAAGAAATATCTATTTTTAATATATATTATTATATATATATATATATATATATTTTTTAATAAAATAATATATAACGTATGCAAACGTGTCATATTCCGGGGGTCAACGTGTCCTATTCCGGAGTCAACGTGTTCGATTACACTCGAATCCCCGTGTCAAGTGACTTAGCTCACACACTGACATATACATATACACTTGGACAGTTACTCTTGTCTTTCTCGTATTGGATCGTTGATGAATTGAATATGTATTATAATTTATGATTTATCATTTATGTCACAATTTTATTTGTAATTTTGTATGTATAGTGTTACTTTGTAAAACTTACATCTATATGAAGATCTATGTTTGAATCAATGAATTTGTATCATGAATGAGAATTTGTGTAAGCAATATCTAATTTTTAATATATATATATATATATATATATATAATATATATATAATGTATCTGAACGTGTCTTGTTCCAGGGGGTCAACGTGTCCGTATCCGACACTCGAATCCCCGTGTCGGGTGACTTAGCTCACACACTGTGACATATACATATACACTTGGACAATTACTGGAATACCTTCGGTCTAGATATAGTGCCACTGTAAACAATATATAGATCTAGACTATTGCAACTGTGGAATATGCCATCTATGATTTATCGAAGACACGGTCCATTGTGCTGTAGAGTCTGAATAACAGAGATATGTCCACTTCAATGATGGCACAGGCTACTGTAATAGCACACTAGCTATGTAGTCCTCGGACTATTTAATCCTAGAAGTAGTCCTCGCACTACTTAGCAACTTGTTGCGACAATATCATTCAAGCAATGGTGTAACATACCTTAGAACTGATGTTAGATATCCGAACTGTGCTTATATGAACTCCAACAGAGGAGTGAACTAGTTCCACCGAGATCCAAGCTTGTATCCCAGAGATCTGCATTAGTAATAGAACCACAGAGATCCACACTTGATCACAGAGATCAATCCAAGCTTGTATCCCAGAGATCTGCATTAGTAATAGTACCACAGAGATCCACACTTGATCACAGAGATCAATCCAAACTAGCCTCAAGATATCTGAGTTATTAGTCTCCATAATAAACAGAGATCATAATATTCTCCATCCAAAACCATGATAGAAACCTTCGAACTGTGCCTTCATAAGCCTTCCACGAACCCCAGAAACATCAGAGAAGACCAAGCTAGTTGTTCGTGAGATGAGAGAATGACAATGCTAATAATATATATATATATATATATATAATATATATAATATATAAGATTGCTCCAAGGTACGTGGATATTGAGGAGGGTAGCCAACATAAGGCCGACCTACATTAATTCAAATTTCAGTGATTTAATTTTTCCCTCCTATATAGATCAAGTCAACTTAGTGAATGTATATACAGTTGCTTGATCAAATGAGCTAGGGAATTCTTCCCTCTCTCCCCAATTTCAACATCTTGTTTTCTAGTATTAATTGTTCTACAGTCTAGTGTTCTTTTTGCTGTCTTCAGGGGGATTTGTCATTCCGATTTAGGTGTCAGAAGTACAAAAAAGTCCTTTTTAGCATCCTTTTTTTCCATAAATAGAAGCTAGTTTTTGTGACAAAAAACAATCTGCATTGTTCTCTGGGAAGTCAGATATTGCTTACTCTCCCTGGCACCTCAGCTTACATTTTGTAGGTCAATTTGTAACATGTTTCTTGTGTTATAGATACATATTTGCCAATGGTATGTTGAGATGGTGGTTACTAATGTGGCTATTTTGTTTTGCAGGATAAACTCCAGGAATGGCTGCTAAAGGTTAGATCACAGCTACAAACTGAGATTAAGGATAACAGTAATGAATTCGATCTTCGAGACTGTATGATTTCTTCCTAAGCTGTATTGTTTCTTTTGGAGAGTGTTACTGTCCTTTTATTTCTCTCTATTCATGCCATTTTTTCCTTCAATCAAACTATAATATGTAAATTTCATTGTTTTAGAATTTTTTGTGGTACATTGTTTACCTGGCTACCTGGTACATTGTAAATGCACTAGCTGTCGGAGGTTTTTTTTGGTAATTTGTTATCCATTTTGTCTTCCATAATTAGCTTGGTCCTATGGCAAGTTCTAAAACTCAGATGCATATCATTTACACAAACTGATTAACAGCTGTGCTCTGCACAAGGAAGAACTGCTGCTTTCAAACGTGTGCGTTGGTTTTATTTTGTATTCTTTTTCCTCTATAGCAACTATATAGGATATTCAAATGCTTTTTGGTATGTTTCTAATCATAAGGATTGTACCAAAGTTGCTAAACTCTATTGAGAAATCTGGAGGCTTATGAATTAGGGTAGGTTTCTCTTATTTGAAAATTGCTTATGAATGTTGTTGGCTTTTTATTAATGTTTTTTAATGTCTTCTTCATCAAACAATTACCAAACATACAAAACATGAAGATCACAAGAATACAAAGAGCACAAGGTATAGGCTCCAAGCCAAAGAAAAACCCCTCCAAGGGGAAAACCTAAAAAAATCTATTCTTATAGAATCTGATCAAAGTGAGATATCCAAGACCCATGACCACAGAAAGACTCCAACCCTTCGAAAAAATTAATGATCTGCACCCTAACCCTACTTTACAATTTTGCATGTGTTCATTTAACCCAACCCACATGTTTTGTCATGCTGATATAAATTTGAGAATGCATTTTTTTAAACACTCAAAGTATGCTTCTACTATTTAACTCATTTCCTATCATCTGAAATTAAAGCTAAGTTTAGGCAAGCATTTCAAGCATGAGAGACACTTATTTTTGGTCAAGGTGACCCTAGAAAAACCCCACAGCCTTTTGGGGAAAACCGATCTTCAAAGGATGATTTTATTGCTTGAGAAAATTAGTCTAAGTACATAAAAAATTAACCATAGTACTTATCTCCTTCAGCTGAAGCATCTAATTCAATTTCTAGAAATTTGTGACCACTGAAAATAATTTCCAGATTTACAAATTTCATTGCCAGAAATGCTGCCTTGATATCAGTGTCAAATCTGCCTTGAAAACAGCGCAAACTCAGCCTTGATCTGTGCTGTAGATGCCTCGAATTTTGTCCCTGAAGGTGCCTCGATTTCTGCGCTGGACGTGACTGATATCCCTTGATTTTAATGCCAGGAAACCACCTCGAAATCAGTGCTGCATGTAGTAGCAAACCCAAATTCTATGCCTTTAAATTCGGGCCCAATCAAGGTAAGAACATTCCTCGAAATTTGTGCACAACAGCCTCAAAAATTGTCTCTGTCCTTGATTTCTGTGATGCTGCTCCCTCGAATTCTGTGCTGACTGTTCCTCGATTTCTGTGCCTGTTTCCTCCTCAAAAATCATGCCTCTAATGACTGCATCCACCTAGAAACTTGTGTCTCCTTTCTCTCGCAGCAAACAGTCCTTGAAGATCTCCTTTTCTCCGATCCTCTTGTTCTGTCAATAATCTCATGAGTGAATAATGAAGAATGAACGCTCCTTTTTTCTTTTATCTCTTAGAAAAGATTGAATCCCTAAACCTAGGATTCAATGGATGAAATTTGATCTCCAAATCTCAAGATGTGTAGTTGAGATTAACTTTACCAATTGACTGCCCTCACACGATGGCCCCATTACTTATAAGCCTCCTAGTACCTTTTTCAAGTTGTGTACCTTTTTCTACATTCTCATATAGTGATTTTCTTAACATACTTTAATATTAGAAAAAGTGAACTTAGTACTTTACACATAAAGTGCAAGTGACTTTAATATTAGAAAAGTGCACTTAGTAATTTACATATAAAGTCACTTTATAAAGTGCAAGTGACTTTAATATTAGAAAAATACATGGTACACCACTTTCAAGTATCTCTTCCATCAATGACATTAATATAAATCATAAATGTCACCAAGACAAAAGTCATTAATGTGTCTACTAGGCTAAAAGGGATAAATGCACAGTAACGCTTCTCCTTGGTATTATTTTCAAAACTCCCTTTTGCCGAGGAAGGTGTTGCTCACCACTCCCAACCTATCTCTGAAAAAGACATGCTTGCCTCTTGGCAAGGACTTAGTGAGAATGTCTACTACCTGCTCATCAATAGATATATACTCAAACTTCACCGCCCCTCGCTAAACCCAGTCTTTGATGAAGTGGTATCTGATCTCTATATGCTTTGACCGATCATGAAATATTGGATTCTCAGAGAGTTTAATACAACTTTGATTGTCACAGTAAATCATAGTTGGACTCAACATCTGACCAAATAGTCCATGAAGCATGTTGTGAAGCCATAATGCCTCGCATCCTGCCTAACTAGCTGCCATGTGCTCTGCCTATGTGCTACTCAATGCCACTGACTTCAGTTTCCTACTGAACCATGACACAACTGCCGAGGCCAATGAGAAACAACATCCGGAAGTGCTTTTCTAGTCACTGACATTGCCAGCCCAATCTTAGTCTGTGGAACCAATCAATTTGACCCCATCACATTAGATATAGTCCAACCCATAATCCACTATACCGTGTAAGTATCTCAACACATGTTTTGTAGCTACCCAGTGTACTCTCCTAGGCTCCATCATATACTGAATCAATGTGGTGACTGCAAAACAAATATTCGGTCTAGTGTTGACCAGATACATCAATGAACTGATCAACTGACAGTAGAAAGTGGAGTCTACCAACTCGGAATCAACCTCATGAAGCTTCTTGCAGTTGGTAATCATAGGAGTAGCCATAGGCCTGCAACCATTCATATGGAACCTCCTCAAGATATCTCCTGCATACTTGCTCTGTCCCACAAAAATGTGCCCATCCTTGTGCGAAACCTACATCCCCAAGTAGTAATGCATCAACCCCATATTAATCATATGAAACTCTGAAGCAAGATCTCTCTTGCAACGTTGGATGAGATTGTCTTCCCTTGTAATAAACAAGTGTTAAAATTGGCAACTAGGGCCAAACTCCATGTGGGTCATCTTATTAATGGAAGCTGATACTTTTCTTGGATCCCTCTCATCGAGAGGTGTAGGATTGATCTAAAGATCATCCGATTTCGATAAGTATTCATGGAGATACGAATTTATTTGTGTTTCAAGGTTGGCCAACAACCAAATAAACCCCACTTATGCTCAACGTTTTGGTATAAATAGGGGTGGCCTTCAAGTCATTTCAACACACTTGGGATCTCTTCCTCTTTACTTGTCTTTCGGTTTTAGTAGTAGGAGAGATCCTCAGGGATAACGCTGCCCTAATCTAGAGGGCAGAAGCCAAAACTGCCGGGAAATGTTGGACCTGCCGGGAATAGTCGGGAATTGCCAGAACTGCTGGAACTTCCGGAATTGCTAGAACTGTGGGGACTGTTGGAACAACCTGAATTGCCGGGAATAGCCGGAATTGCCGGGAACAGCCGGGAACAACTGGAACTGCCGAGACTGCCGCAACTGCTGGAACTGTCAGAACTGCTAGGAACTGCCAGAACTGTCGGAACTGCCGGGAACTGCCGGAATTGCTAGGAACAGCTGGAATTACAGGACACTGCGGGAACTTTCGGGAACTGTCGGGAACAGTCGGAACTGCCGGAACTGCGGGAACTACCAAGAACTGTCGGGAAATGCCAGGAACAACTGGAACTGCCGGGAACTGCCGGAGCTGCTGAGAACAGCCGGAACTGCTGGGAACTATCGAAACAACCAGAGCATCTGTCTCCGAAGGAGAGCAACATGCAAAGGACAACTAACTAACATTGTAACAATTGTATGGTACTTAGCAGCAAATACACCAAGCATGCAATGTTATAGCTAGCAGGACAGCTAGCATGCAACAACAAGCATGCTAAGGGCAACAAGCATGCTAGGGACAACAAGCAAGCAAGGGATAATAAGCAAGCAAGGTGCAACCAACACATAGGTCATTATGGCAACATGGTGCAATAATGGCACATAATGCAGTACAGTGATGGGTACAGTCATGATTAATGAAGTGTGATGAGATGCAACATAGTGATGATGGGTGTAGCATGATGACGAAATGCAGCACAATGATAAGTGAAGGAGTCACCTTGGAGAATCAGTTGAGCAGCATGTCTTCAACTAATCTCATGTATCATCTTCTTAGAGATGATCTATGCTCTTATCTAGATAAGTCAAAGTGTTGACCTCTGTTGTAAATGCACTATCTCTCTCTCTTCCTGCTGAACTATCGAAGAACATATAAGAAGAATTGATAAAGGGTTTCCCCACATTGGGGTTTGTCACTGGCTAGCGCCACATCTTGTGTCCTCTCTTCTTGGCTTGTCTTCTGCAATTTATGTTTATGTTCTATCTGCAGTTTATTTTAATGCTGATGTGATTGCTAATTTGGAAAAGATATTGAGCTAGCTGTGAAAATTGAAATAAATTGCTCTAAGCATAGAACATACCTAAAATTAACAACAAGTCATACACATACAATACCAGAATGAGTGGATCGTCACCTACCAAATTAAAATATAGGTGTGGATCTACATCACTCTTCTGGAAACCCAGCTGCTACAAGTAGACATCCATCCTCTCGTACCATGCCCTATGTGCCTGCCTCAGTCCATACGAGGCTTTTTTCAGCCTATATACATGAGAATCACTCCCATGCAACTCAAAACCCTCAGGTTGCTCAATGTACACCTCCTCCTGTATAACACCATTGAGAAAGGCGGTCTTCACATTCATCTGGGGAGTCCGCCATCCCATCTCAGCTACTATAGATATACCTGCTCTAATGGAAGTATAACGAGAAACTGGTGCAAAGGTCTCCTCATAGTCAACTACCTCTATCTGTGAGAAGTTAGAACCCTTGCACCACAAACTGAGCTTTGAACTTCTCAACGCTGCCATCTGCCGCGTGCTTGATCTTGTAGAGCCACCTAGAAGTCACAACTGACTTCCCAGCAGGACGTAGCTCTACCTCCTAGACATTATTCTTCATGATAAAAGAATATTCCTCCATCATAGCATCGCTCCAGATGTGCTGTCTAGTGGCTTCCTCGAAACAAGCTGCATCTGTCTCTACAACCTCTGGCATGAAGGTACCCAACCTCTCTGGTAGCCTTCTCTCCCTCACTGACCACTTGGGTCTTCCCACTGCCTCTTGATCCTTCTTCAAGGTCTCCCGAAGCCATCTTCGCTTTCTCTTCCCTGCAATAGTCTCATGTGGAGGTATGGGAACATCTTCATCTGGTGCCTCACCTCCTGGCGAGGAAGGCTCTGAAATAACCAAAGGAGATCTTGAACTCTGAGATACTGTGCCAGATGAACTTGCACTAGGTGATCAAGTACTAGGAAAAACTGTGCTCTATGAACCTGTCACCCTTGAAGAAGGTGAACCTCTTGATCTTGATGAACCACTTTATGCTTTTGAAACTTGTGGTGTGGCCCCCTACTGAGGACCCACTGCTTTGCCTGATCAACCTCCCGAGACCTCCTCAAAGCCTTCTCCTCGTCAAATCTCACATCTCGCCTCAAGGCAATCTTCCTATGTATAAGAAGGTTTATGTGGTAGGCTCTGTTGGTCTCGATGTAGCCCATCAGTATACCTCTCTCTGTCGTGGGTTCTAGCTTCGCCTCTTCTCCTCTAGGATGTGTGAATATGTAAGGCACCCAAAAATAATGATGCACCTAACATCGCATTTTTCCCCAAAATGCTGGCAGGACCTGCAGGTTGATATGGAGTTAGGAGAAACAAAAGAGGAGGAGTGAAGGTCTAGAAGACAAGGAGAAGCCAAGAAGGAGGAGAAAATATTGTTTTTAAGCTCTATCTCTCTCACACATGCAAAATCTAGGGTTTTTGTAGCTTTTGGGAAGGCCGAAATTGCAAAAGATCAGGTTGCAGTATCAAGTTGTTGGAAATAGCAACAAGAAATGATAAAAATAGAATCCAGAAATTCCTGTTTAGTTTGTCCTAGAATTAAACTGTGAATTAAAATCGAATTTTATTCCTATAGCAACTTGGAATAGTTAACTAGAGTGAGTTGACTTAGGAATTTCGAGTTGGAAGTTCTTCCGAAGTCATGTATATGTTTTCCTTATAATATAGGGGTCCAGGATGAGTTAAGTATGAGTCGTAATTAGTTAACTTAGTTACTGAGTTAAGTCCAGTTAAATTAGTTCCAAACTGTTTGAGGAACTAATAGTGAGTTAATAGTTAGATGGTGCACTAATGCATTAACTAGTGCTACTCCTGTTAACTGAAGATTCCCTCGTCAGAAACTCATGCATGTCGATTATGAGAAAGACCTAGTTGAGACTATAGTGTAGGGACAATGTACTATTTGTTGTAGATTTTTTTCTAAGTTGTACAGATGGTGCATGCAATTAGGAACTAATCCTTGAAGGGATTGCATGGTTTTGGATGCACTGATTTCCCTTTAAGATGGGCTAATCAGACATAGAAATTGCGCAAGGAAATAGGGACTTGGGGCACTGGAGAATTGGCTAAGTGTTGGCCAAGAGTTTGCTTGTGAGTTGGAGATTGATTTTACTGAGTGCTGGGATTGTTCTTGTGAGAACAAGAATTGTATTATCATTTTGGATTTCTGATTAATGCAATACAGATAGTGGGGTTTTGAGTTGTGGTTTTCCCTGGATACTTATTGTGTTATGTGCCATTGATTTGTCTTCTTCTTGCTATTATTGTTTTCATCAATCTATTGAATTCCGTTGGTTGAAAGTAGAAGTAGATTCTTGTTTTGTGCTTTAGTAAATTGCATGAGCTTGTGAATCTACAGGAAAATCTACATTGACCTTGTTGATCTTGGGAAGGTTTATCTTGTTCAAAGGAGCATTTATTGAAGACCTGTCTTAAGGGTTTTTGCAACAGCTACAAGGACGGAGTTGCAAGGACAACGTTGGGGTTGAAGTTGAAGTTGGAAGCTGGTTGATGCAGGATTAAGTCTTGTTGATCAGATCCTATTAGAAGGATTTCTTGAAGGGATGACTTGGTACTTGGAGGAGGGCTTGGTCTAGGGTCTGGGTCTTGATTGTCTCATTTGAAGTAGATTCTACAAGAAGAGAATAGATCTTTTGGGTTTTCCCCTTGGAGGGGTTTTGCCCTAGCTTGGAGCCTAATTTCTGTGTTCCATTGTCTTTACTGTTCTGCATTAGATATTTGTTTGATGAAAAAGATCTAACAAACAAAACACAAGAAGATAAATAAATTTCACAAGCAATTATTAAGGTCAAGGAAAATGAGAATAATAGTTGCCATACTGCATTTTCCAACAGTAGGTAGATCAATTTCATCCAACAAATTATCTCAACTGCTATCTTTCCAGCCTCTTTCTGCAATATGTCTTTCCATGGAGCCAAATCATATCACAAACAAATCATCAAAATCTGAGTTACCAAATCACAATGGCCTTAACTCAAGGTGTGGGATTCTTTATGTCAAATTTTGTTACCTGCTCCCTCTAAAGTCAACATTCCATTGCATGGTCTATTTGATATTGCAACAAAGTTTAGCTTCATGCTCCTCCACTTTTAATCATCAATCTAAACCAATCGGTAGGCTTCAATATTGTAATCATTAGGGTCTCTATAGCTCAATTTTTCCATCTGAGGTTATTCTTCTTGCCGTTTGATAACCTTCTTTAATGCATACATCAAACTACTCCTTCCTTCACGGTCTTCATGTTATGCCACGTTCCTTCAAGTCTTTCATCTACTTAGTCAAGCTTTAGATAGAACTTGCCTTGACCTGTAACCTTGGTTAAAAGACTTATGAAAAACTACAACATTATTAATAATCAAGAAGATGTCAAATACTTATCTCTGGAGGATGGTTGACTCCTTCTTACTCTTGGACCCTTTTCCATTAAAGCTTGTCTTCACATCGTCATGATAATACCTATCATTCTTAAGAGGTTTGGTCCCCATAGGTCTCATGGTCCAATCTTGGGATGGACTATGTATGCTTGAGAGTTGCTCCAAGGGTGATTTCTTCAGTTGAAAAAAAAAGTTCCTTTTCCTCTCACAATAGAAACAATCAATCAGGGTTTCTATTTATAGGGTTCCTCCTTTTATTCCATACTTTGATAGGGTTATTAGAATAATGCTATTTAGTGTTTAATGCTTATTCTTATTAGCTGTTTCTATTGTTATCTTTTTAGCAGTTTCTTAGAAGAAACTGGTTGTTTCTATTTCTTAATAGAAACTTGATGTTTCTATTTCTGTAAATATCTCTGTATTACTTATTGAGCTTCATTTGCTCATGTAAATCAATTCAATTCATTCATTGATTATGGTATTAAAGCCTGGTTTTTCTTTCGAAATAATTTTTCACTGTTTGAAAAATTTCGTGTTCATTTCGAAATTGCTCTCTAGTGGTTTGAATTTTTTTTTTACCGAAGATGGAATGCGAAATGAAAGAGCATTGTGTCGCCGAGGCACTGTTGTTCCCCGAGGGTTAGCGTCTTTGTTGTGAAGTTCTTCAGCGTGTTCGACTGACTGGACTATGACGTGTTCAACAATACTCGAAAAGATTATAACGACTGTATGTTCCTTGCGGCATTCGCCATCACGCTCTTTCTGTGTTTCAATTTCTATCGATTTATTTACATTTCTACCTGATCTCAGTAGCACCTGCATAAAATCCCGATTCACTATTTGTTGAATAATTCAAGTCATAGATTGTTCGATTTTATTTGGATAAGGAACTCAATAGCGGGTTTTCTTGTTAGCTCTGTTATTGCTGGACGAAGATCAAGTCCAGAGAAATTTTTCTTCTCAGTTTCGAAGCTTTTTTTTTTGCATTGTGATAATACACCAAGAAGCGTCTGTTTATTTTCGTCCATGAGGTATTGAGGTTGCTCCTTCTCGAAATTTGATGCGCGAGGGCTTCCGAAAGGTTCCGACGTCTGTTGCCGTGAGCTCACCAACTAATCACACGTCTGTTTCTAGCTATTGCCTTCATATATTGCCAGGGACGCAACACTTAACGGGATGACGCGTTCTTCTTACACGCAGCAAGAGAAGTGACGGCGGAGAGACGACAACAAGATTGGTTCTTTTGTTCTCAAGTTTCCTGTTTGTGAAGTTCTTGAGACGCTCCCATCAGACTAAGTTTTCGATTAGCGGCTTTGGTGAATAGCGATAAAATCGTGAAAGTGATTGAAGCGGGTTAGTTGTGAAAACTAGTGCCCGCTGGATTCATCAACCGAGGTAGGCAGACGACTTGTGGCTTCTTGGGGTTCGGTCTCAATGGTGTACTTGTTTCCGGATTTTTAGGGTCTATTTGTTTTACTTTCGCGCGGAGCAGTCGGTGGAAAGAAGACACCGACATCACAGGCTTTTGTCAGCGGAATGAACCAGGCATGTGTATGTCCTCTCGCGTGGAAAAGCACAACAACTGCTCGTGATATGTAATTAGTCTTGTATTTTGTCAGTCTGTTAAATCAATTGTAACTGTGAGTGGGGGCTAGACACTACTCGGTTGCTGCTTCGAATTCCTGGTAAATGTTGTAAACTTGTGCATGAGGCTGCGCGTGGTGATCTGGAGGAATTACGAGAAATCTTCTCAGAAAATCTGTTGAATCAGGCATCTGTATTGCTTTTTAGTTTCATGGTCTCGGGTTCAATCTTGAAACGTGTGGCAGCGCATAGCAGGAGGCAGAAATTACTTAGGCAGAAATCTGAAGCTCGTATTTTTTTCGACCAAGGTATTTTTCTTTTTTCATTTGTCGAAAAACTTTTTTGATTACAGATTTGATGTGGGTTTTGTGATATCTCAACTGGGTAATTGTCAGAATTTTTTGGTTACATCGTTTTCCGTGCTTCGATTTTTCGAGACAATAGATTTAAATTTTGTTTCCAGCACCTATCAGATTTGTCCGGTTCAGCTAGCATTTCCATTGAAATTCGTGCCAAACTTCTTTGTTGTTTTCTGTTTCTTGGAAATGTGCAGATGGCCTCGCTAACCAATCTTATGTTGGAAGGCAATAAATGCTTTAATGGCACCAATTATAACATCTGGAAACAGAGAATGGTGACCATTTTTGAATATAGGCGTCTTGATTAGCTCGTTTTGGGTAAAGAGCTCCGTCTCGGTACACCTGGTACCGATCAAGATAAATTTGATGATCGAAATCGAGAGGCTATTATGCTTCTCAAACTCTCTGTGACTGATGATCAGTTACCGGAGATTCCTTCTGGCAAGACAGCTGCCGAAATATGGCAACATTTGAAGGAACTGCATGAGCCATCCGACAAGAGCAGAGCTTTTTTTCTCAAGAATCAATTGTTCTCAATCATGATGGAAGACCATGTCTTTACAGGAACATCTTAACAAGATTAAGGACATTCGAGGTCAGCTCGAAGCCATTGGTTGGACCATGGAGGAAAAAGATATGGTAGTCATCACTCTGAAAAGTCTACCAAAACCTTATGAACACTTCATAGAAACACTCAACATTACCTCCACTAATGTTGATCTAAAGTTTCCGGAGTTATGCACCAAACTCATGCAGCAGGATCGTTGGAAACAATAGCTTGGTAGTGGGGCCTCATCAGACTCCTTAGAAAATGCTTTTGCTGCCAAATATCAATCCTCTTAGTCCTTTTAGCAGAAAGGTTCTTCTCAGTTTTTTGATCTTGCTAGGAAGAAAAATGTGTAGTGTAATTACTGTCACAAATTTGGCCACATGAAGAAAGATTGCCAACAGAGGATTGCTTCTGAACATAAAAAACGGGGAGGGCCCCATCAGACAACGAATGTTGCAGAACATTTCGAGCAGACGGAATTTGCCTTCTACGCCTTTATGGCTAAAAGGGCTTTAGATCATGTCCTGTCTTCAGCTTGGTACATTGACTCTGGTGCATCACGCCATTTCTCTCACAGGCGTCGCTGGTTTATTGACTTCTTACCTTTCAGTGATTCAGTAGTATTCGGTGGAGGTGAAGAGTACACAGTGGTTGGCAAAGGTACAGTTCAGATCCAGCTTGGTGGGTGCACACTCATCTTCCTGAATGTGTACTATGTTCCTGGTATGAAAATTAATCTGTTGTCTGTCAGCGAGATTATGAGGAACTCTCCTCAGCTTGATGTAGTGTTCAGTGCGCACAAGTGCTCCATTATCAACAGGGACACTAGTCTTACGGTTACTGTTTGCATAGAGGATCATGGTCTATACAGGCTTCTTAACACTAGAGATTCTCCAGAAGTAGCTCTAGCAACTCATATTTCTCCCATCAACACTCTATGGCATCAATGTTATGGGCATCTAAACATGCAGTATCTCTCTCAGCTCTCTCAGCAGGGACTTGTGTCAGGGTTATCTGATATTCAGACTTAGCAGTTGGGAGTATGCAGTGCCTGTCAAGCTAGCAAGTAAATCGGTCTTCATTCAAGGATGGAGAATCTTGGCGTGCATCTAAGGTACTCTAGTTAATTCATGTTGATAGTTGTGGTCCTACGCATACATCTTCTATTACTGGTTGCAAATACTTTTTGCTTATTGTAGATGATTTTAGTAGAAAGATGTGGGTGTATTTTCTAAAAAATAAATCTGGTGTATTTAGTATCTTTCAGAAGTTTAAATCCTTAGTTGAAAAAGAGTCTGGCTATAATATCATAACTCTTAGGACAGGGGGGGGGGGATTTTGTTCTTCTGCTTTCTCCAACTTCTATGATACTCATGGCATCGAACGTCAGTTAACTACACCTTACACTCCTCAACAGAATAGTGTTGTCGAACGTCGCAACCGTACGGTTGTTGAAATGGCTCATTCCATGTTACAACATAGGAATGTTCCGAACAAATTTTGGGCTGAAGTAGTACTTACTGCTGTCTATCTTCTTAATTGATCTCTGCTTTCTCCAACTTCTGTGATACTCATGGCATCAAGCGTCAGTTAACTACACCCTACACTCCTCAGCAGAATAGTGTTGTCAAACGCCGCAACCGTACGGTTGTTGAAATGGCTCGTTCCATGTTACAACATAGGAATGTTTCGAACAAATTTTGGGCTGAAGTAGTACTTACTGCTGTCTATCTTCTTAACCGATCACCTACTCGAGCTGTTAAGGGGAAGACTCCCGAAGAGGTTTGGTCTGGCCGTAAGCCTAAGATCAGTCACCTCAAAGTATTTGGCTTAGTTGCATATGTTTGGATTCCAGCTGCTAAGCGCTTTAAGTTGGATTCCAAAAGCCAGAAACTCATGATGACAGGGTATAGTGATCATCACAAGGCCTATAGGTTGATATATATAGCCACTGGTCGTCTTAGCTTTAGTCGTGATGTAGTATTTGATGAAGATAGAGGATTCTTTTAGTCTCCTCCTTCTGAGCAGTGTTCTGAGGATCAACCTCACAGTGTTCTTCTTTTGGTAGGTCCACCTGATGGGAGGGATGATGCAACATCAGTTTTTGATGATGCACTACCTGAGCTTCCTCTGGAAAATAACCCTCCTCTTGCTGCTTCTATTGTTCCTGAGCCTTCTCCATCTCCTCCTGATATTGGTTCCTCTACTCTCCGGCCTAAATGGTGGGCTAAAACCATTGGTGATCTCCGGGATAATGAGCTCCTTGAAGGTAGAACTTCTAGACATAAGAGCAAACAACAGTCTACAGTAAATTTTGCTCTTATGGCTAACCTGCACAGTATTTTTGAGCCTCAAACCTATTCAGAGGCTAAGGGTACACCAAAGTGGGAACAGGCTATGGAAGCTGAATTCCAGAGTCTTCAGAAGAATCACACTTGGACCCTTTCTGATCTTCTTGCAGGGAAAATGCCCATTAGCTGCAAATGGGTGTATAAAGTGAAATACAAAGCAGACGGAACCCTAGACAAGTATAAAGCACGCCTTGTTGCTCGAGGGTTCTCACAGAAGGAAGGCATTGACTATGAGGAGACCTTTGCTCCTACAACCAAGATGAGTACCATACAGCTTGTCCTTGCCTTAGCAGCTCAGTTCAATTGGAAAGTCCATCAGATGGATGTAAAGAGTGCTTTTCTAAATGGTGACTTACAAGGAGAAGTCTGCATGACGTAGCCTCCAGGATTCAAGGTTGTCGGTCAGGAATAGAAAGTCTGTAGATTAGTCAAAGCACTCTATGGTCTGAAACAAGCTGCTCGGGCTTGGTACATGAAAATTGATCAGTACCTCACAGATCATGGTTTTCAGTGGAGTCCATCTGATGCAAGCCTGTATATCAAACATACTGGTGATGATATTCTGTTTGTGGTTGTCTATGTGGATGACCTTATCATTACTAGCAGCTCAACACATTTGATCCATGGGATCAAACAGGATTTGTGCAGCACTTTTGATATGACAGATTTAGGACTTCTTCATTACTATTTGGGGTTGAAGTCTAGCAAACTGAGAACAACATCTTTCTCTCTTAGTCCAAGTATGCCAAAAATCTTGTGGACAGATTCAAAATGCAGGATTGCAAACCTGCCACGACTCCTATAGAACCAGGGCTCAATTTCAGCTCAGTCATCCTCACCCCTTGTGGATGCAACTTTATTCAGGCAATTAGTGGGCAACCTCATCTACCTTACTGCCACTAGACCTGACATCAATTTTGCAGTGAGCTACATTTCTCGCTTCATGTCAGCTCCTAACGTTGATCATTGGATAGCAGCGAAGCGTGTTCTGTGTTATGTGCGTGGCACTCCTGATTATGGACTTCTGTACACTCGAAGTTTCGATCCTATACTCAGTGGTTGCACAGATTTTGACTGGGTCTGTTCGGTTGATGACCGTAAATCTACAGTTGGGTATGTGTTTAATCTAGGATCCAATGCTGTCACCTGGACTAGTAAGAAGCAACAGGCAGTGGCTCTCTCCTCAACAGAAGCAGAGTATCGGGGAGCAGTTAAGGCATCTTGTGAGGCAGTTTGGCTTCGGCGTATGCTTGCAGAATTGCATGTTTTCCAGACAGGTCCTACTCCCTTGTTCTGTGATAATCAAGGAGTGCTCAAACTTGCCAAGAATCCAGTCTTTCATGAACGAACAAAGCATGTAGAAACCCATTGTCACTACATTCGCCAGCTTGTTGAAGACGGATCCGTCTAGTTGCGATATGTTCCTACAACGGAGCAGCCTGTCGACATCTTCACTAAGCCTCTTGGTCCTGATAAGTTTGTAAAATTCAGAGGGTCTATCGGTGTTGTAAATAGATTGAGCATTAAGGGAGGGTATTAGAATAATGCTATTTAGTGTTTAATGCTCATTCTTATTAGCTATTTCTATTGTTATCTTTTTAGCAGTTTCTTAGAAGAAACTAGTTGTTTCTATTTCCTAATAGAAACTTGATGTTTCTATTTCCTAATAGAAACTTGATGTTTCTATTTCTGTAAATATCTCTGTATTACTTATTGAGCTTCATTTGCTCATGTAATTCAATTCAATTCATTCATTGATTAAGGGTTTGCAAACCCTAGATGCCAAGACTTGTCTCTTTCAAACTATAGAGTTCTACAACTACACAAGGGAGTTAGATGTAAAACCCTAGATTTTTAAAGGTTTTCAAGATCTTGTTAGAAATTGCAAATTCTATTCAAATCCTAGATCCTTCATTGTCATTAAGACTTGTCATTCATACATTGTAAAATTCTACTAGCATGTTGCAAAATCCTAATGATACTGTCATGCCTTTTATTCAAGATCTAGTCTTCATATGCAACATATCATCAAATTCTTACATGTCATTGTCTCTAATATAAATGCAGATTGTTTTTCATGATTATCATTATGACCTAGAAAGGACAAAAATTATGCGTACCTCTTTGAATTTTCCTTGTCGTGCGCAGAGATCTGGTCTTGATATTCGAGTTGACATTTATCAACTTCATTCATCTGTCACATAAATTTTCGACTTTTCTGAGATCACTGTTATGTCTGCTACATCACTGTTATGCAACAAGGGTCAGTGTCATTGTTTTCAAGTCACTATCATGTAGGTTACGGTCATGCCTTTGTCACATGAATTATAGTCTTACTATCATCGTGGATCATGGTTTTGCTGTTAAACAAGGTCACTGGTATGTCATATAAGATCACATGTGCAACTGTCATAGGACACAATTATCATAATTCTTCAGTCATATAAACCAAGGTCATTGCTCATGCAAATTATAATCATGCCTCGCTGTTGTTTAGATCAATGTCATGTTTCCAGGTCAATCAAGTTACTATCACATGTCTCCAAGTCGTTTTCATATAAATAACTTTTTATACTTTAAGATGGCAAGCCACAGAGTCATAGAGATAATTCAAACCTCGAGCCTTATGAGCCAAGGCCATAGGTATATATATGCATGGAATAGATGTCTTTCGGATTAATCACATAATCAGAATTTGGTCGACGTTACGAACCAACTAATGTGGTCCATGCTCAGGACAAGGTGAAGAGTCAATCAATCTCAAGGAATAAATAGTGTGGATGCATCATTGCCCAGAACTAGCGGTTGGTAAATTAGTTAAATTAGTTACTAAGGTAAGTAAAATATATAAAAATAATAAAATATATTTGGTTAAAAAACTAGCTGTTTGGAAGAAATGAATATAAATTATTAAAATTATAAAATAATTACAATATTATATATTTGTTTAGAAACTAGTCGTTAGACTAACTAATATTATATTAATTTAATAATTAGTTAAAGTGTTTGAATAGTATATATTTATTAAAGCTAACTGTTATAAAATATTTATATCCACTATTTCAAGGTAAGTGAAAAATTATATTGAAGACTTTAAATCCACTTTTTCAGAAAATATTCTATTTTAAAGCTTTAATAATTGATTGGATATTATTAGATTAAAATTTTTATACGAGGTTAACTTAATACAACTATATACTTAAGATCAAGGAAGAGAACTCAAGCTATAACAGACATAATGAAACGGTTAAAAGGAGGTTGATAATTAAAATTAAGTGTAAAAAGCTATATATATTTATTAGAAATAATAAGAGACCTAATAAAAATAAAAGAAAAGACTCAGAAGTTATAAAATTCAGAAAAAATGAAGGTTAAGAGGGGAGCAAGGTAGATATATAAAACGAGAGAAAAGGAGAAAACATGAAAAAGATTCATGAAAACAATAGAGATAAAAATAACCCCAGAGAGGAGCGGGAGGAATCAAGACATGAGAGTCGGGAATCCAGCTCTTCTTAATTTCCAACCGTTATCCCTGTTAAGATTTTTGGCATGCCTTTCAATCTCAATCGCTTCCCGAAGCTTCCTATGGTGGAAATGGTCAACTCTGGCAATGACTTTGACTCCTCTATGCAGACATGATATTTTGTTCTCTGTGCATCCTCAGCTAGGGCTAATGAGCGGGGTCGACTGTGTCTAATATCTGCAACATGCTCATGGATTCTTTGCTTAATATACCTACCTGTTTCCCCAATATAGGGAATACCACAGGAGCAGGGAACAAGGTAGACGCCCTTCATGTCCTTAGGGTCAAAAGGGTCTTTAACAGATCCCAACGAATTCTTTATGGTATGGAGAGGCCTAAATGAGGAAACGACATTAATTTTCTTAAGGATGTGGGCAATCCTATCCATGGTTCCTTGGATATACGGGAGATGAACCTTAGAGACAGGATCGACTCGAGCACGTTTAACCCTTGGCACTTTGCATGCCTTGTGAAAGGCCTTGAGGCTTTGAGATCTGCTATACCCATTCTTTCCAAAAACCTTAAGAAGACGAGACCAAGGCTTTAACCACAACTTAATTTCGCCCTAAAAATTGTAAGAGGTTCGTTGATGATATGCATGTCATCTGGCCTCATGGTCGCGAGAAATTGGATCTGTTTCTAAAATTAAGTGTAAAAAGTTATATATATTTATTAGAAATAATAAGAGACCTAATAAAAATAAAAGAAAAGACTCAGAAGTTATAAAATTCAGAAAAAATGAAGGTTAAGAAGGGAGCAAGGTAGTCATGAAAAAGATTCATCAAAACAATAGAGATAAAAATAACCCCGGAGAGGAGTGGGAGCACATGAGCGCTGGAATCCAGTTCTTACTTAATTTCCAACTGTCATCCCTGTTTAGATTTTTGACATGCCTTTCAATCTCAATTGCTTCTCGAAGCTTCCTATGGTGGAAATGATCAACCCTAGCAGTGACTTTGGACTCCTCTATGCAGACATGGTGTTTTCTTCTCTTTGCATGCTCAACTAACGCTGATGAGCGGGGTCGACTGTGTCTAATATCTGCAACATGCTCATGGATTCTTTGCTTAATAGACCTACCTATTTCCCCAATATAGGGAATAACACAGGAGCAGGGAACAAGGTAGACGCCCTTCATGTGCTTAGGGTCAAAAGGGTCTTTAACAAATCCCAACGAATTCTTTATGGTATGGAGAGGCCTAAATGAGGAAATGACATGAATTTTCTTAAGAATGTGGGCAATCCTATCCATGGTTCCTTGGATATACGAGAGATGAACCTTAGAGACAGGATCAACTCGAGCAGGTTTAACCCTTAGCACTTTGCATGCCTTGTGAAAGGCCTTGAGGCTTTGAGATCTGCTATACCCATTCTTTCCAAAAACCTCAAGAAAATGCGTAGTGATGAGGAGGCAACCCAACACTGAGCCCCAAACTTGCACAACCCTCGCTGAGCTCAGAAACTTCACAGTGCATTGAGCCGGAAAGTTGCCGGGTTCCCCAGAACTGCGCAATCTTTCCCGTCAGTGTGCATGACAAGTTTCCTCGGAAAAAGCATAGCACAAAAACATCCCTAAAAATAGGGATCTATTTTTAGTATCCTGAAGGAGGCACTTGTGCTATTTTTAGAAACTTCCGCCAAGCATTTCTTTTTCCTTGATTATAGGCATGCGCGTCATAAACCCTAATTTGTCCAAATCTATTTAATTGATGCTTCTAGATCTCATTTGCACATTTGATCTTGGAGCTCTAGTGTTCTCGAGGAGATCAAGGAACCTTCGGTGTGATTGTCAATGCTTTTCCGGGTGAGTTTTGCTTTTGTCGTCTTTTGCCACTTTTTCTGTCGCATTTTGTTGTTTGGCTTGTGTGAGTGTTGTTTCACTTGTTTCTCTTCATGGTTGTTGGCATTTTGACTTGGTTTAACTTGGAGAAGTGTTGTTTCAAGTTATAGATTGCCTTTCCCAAGTGTCCCATTAGTTTTCCTATTTTCGCACCAATGGTTGTCGTTGCGTCGATTCTCGTCACTTCGTTTTCCTTCCGTTTGATCAATTGCTGCACTTGATTCACATGCATTTATCTATACTTAGTCAAATTTGCACTGAGCTTCACACTATCTCTTAGATCTGCTTGTTTTTCATACTTCCCTAGGCAGATCTGGGTTTCCCTTTGGCCAGATTTCACTTTGCACAACTTGCACTGCACAATCTGGAGACTAAAACCACAAGCTTGGCCTCTAGAATTGCGCAGTTTGCAGTTGAAGCTGGCTCCAATTGTGCACTGTGCAGTTCCAAGTGCCAGCCTGTCAGCTTGGCTATTGAGACTGTGCAATGTGCAGTCTCTCTTAGGCCTTTGCCCAGGCTGAACTGCGCATTGCGTAGTTTCAACCAGCAGGCTTCCACCTTGGCTACTGGGACTATGCAGTGCGCAGTTCCCACAGGCTGCCAGTCTCCCCTATCAGGAAAAATTGTACAATCCTTCCCATCTAGTGCCCGATTTGCTGCTTGAAATTGCCTTGTAAGTTGTTTTGGTTTAGACTGATATTTGCTTGCCATGAGTGTCCTTTTTGTCCCATAGGTACAATGGTTGTTGAGCACCTCTCCAACAATCACTGTTACCATGACATCTAAGAGAGCTGCATCAAAGGAAACAATTAAGCAAACATCAGTTGATTTGCCGGTGTATGCAGATACTCAACTGCTTATAGAGAAAGGATCATCAAAGACATGGAAACATATCAAAGACATTTTTGCAAAGGACTTTGAGGCAGATTTAGAGGACCGACAGGTTTATCTTAGCATTCGACAGTCATGGCTATTCATGGTTGCATTCAGGTATCCCACCTTCCTGTGTGTGGACATCATTAGCTGGGTTGTCTCACTATGGATGAATAGACCATGACATTAAGCAGTGCCAACAGGTAGAAGCTTGCCATGTTCCGGGCAGAAGACTTTCAACAGATGTATCACTGGCTCGAGCTAGTAAAGCACATGGGCTCACTCTTCTATGCCACCCACAACTATGTGAACACACGAGACATTGTCAAACGTTGGGTAAAAGAGCCATTGAAGTTTTGACAGACACCCACCCATGTGTACAAGACAAAGTCCCTCAAGAAGGCTTACCAGGTCTTGATTATCTTTGCTTGTAGAATCTTGTTATGAATAAAATATACTAAATATAAATAAAGATGATAATTGTAATAATGATTAGTTAATTAGTAATTAGGTTGAAGATGCATGTCTAAATGGGACGCCTAATATATAATCAGGCTTTTCACTCTCATTTGTAACATCATTCTTACTCATACATTTTAATATGTATTCTTGTATCTCAATGGAGATCTACATATTCCAAGTCTTCTGGAATATTTAACCTGAAGAACGAACTTTATTCGTTTCAAATCCATGGTCAAGAGAGCACAAAAACCTTTCTTGAAGGATGGGCAGTCTTATTGGATCAGTTGGTGAATGATGGGAGGCCATTCAACTAGTCGGATCTGTTGGCTCAACATTGAAGGCCCATGTAGCACAAGCTCAGAATCTGCCCAAGGATGAGCGAGTAAGGTTCTATATGTCCACCTACTTACTGGATGCAATCTGTGCGCAACAACTGTTCCTTGGCATGAACAGGACATGGACACCACGAGAGACTATTGTGAACATCTATTGCAAGTTGCTTTCAGACTGCAATTATCGAGGAGTAATGGAACGACTAACTGAGCACTTTATCATCCCACTATACAAGCTTATCTTTGAACAAGATCCACCTTGCATGTCCGAGGAAGCAATAGTAGACATTGAAGATTGGTATGCCTCACCAAGTGGCACTTTCATCCGAGTGTTTGGTGTAGAGAAGCCTCTGCATGTCTTACCGAGGTATGCCTCTGACACACTGATCATGCAAGAAGTATCATACCATCTCGCTATAGGGTTGTCTTGACACATTGATCATGCAAGAAGTATCATACCATCTCACTATGGGGTTGTCAGCAACACTGCACAAGAAGAAGAAAGCACCATGGCCCACTCTTCCTTTACAAATCAGAATATACGAGATAAAGAACTTGAAAGTCGCAGTCGCCGAGGCTAAGGAAATAGTCAGATTTGAATTAGGCACTAAGGACTTCAATCCGTATGATCCCCGCCACATTTGCAAGGACCACTGTATGAGAGTTTACTTTCTGTTGATTAGTGGGGCATTTCATTGGCCAGAGGAGGTCCTTGGAGGTACTGCTACAATGCCTCCAGAATCAATGAGCCGGTCAGTATAGCAAGGACTTCACAGGCTCTTCCACAGACAACAACAGCTTCGAAAGCAACAGTAGCAGAAGGTAGCAATCCCGTGCAAGTCATGGGAAAGAGGAAGATTGCTGACAGTTCGGAGGGAGAGAAACGCTACAAAATGAAAGCAGATCCTCTTATCGCGAAGGCAACTTTGGCAGTAGAAGCAAAGAGGAAGCAACTGATGCAGAGAGTAGAGGGGAGGAAGAGAGAAAAACAGAGGTTGTAGGAAGTAGAATGGAAGCTACTGGAGATAGAAAAGAAGCTGAAGGAAGAATAGGAGTTGAGGAGGAGAGAACAAGAAGAGAAGCATAAGCAAGAAGAAGAACAAAGGCAAGGCACAATGATAGAGGAAACAACGCTGATACAGGTTGAGGAATAGGTACATCTAGCAGTTGAGGAGGAAGGTGAACAGATGTAGGATCGGGAGCTTGCTCAACGGATTGGGCAATTGGTCGAAATGACAGACATGGAGTTGCAATAGGAGCTACAACATGAAGATGTTGACTTGATGGCGAGAGCACAACAGGTCATCTCTCAGTCTCCACCACCTCTAGCAGCAGAGGCAGCCCCGAGCGAGCAAGGAGATGCTGTTCTACTTGATGAGAATCCGGTCATGGGTGTGTACAATCTATCGATCAGTGAGCTCCAAAAGGGGATTGTACAAGCACGAAGGAAGCACTTTTAGGATGATCACACATCACTTGCATTCATAAGAGAAAGCTTGATAGTGTTGGACACCAGGAAGCATCCAAATGCCATTGTTGAAGCCAATTTGGCCTATGTAGGATCAAGAAGATCAAATGTTCAGTATTTAACAACCGAGAATGAGCAACTAGCACAAAAATTTGAGGCTCCTAGGCAAAAGGCAGAACAACTCTGAGCAACAACACAGAATATAGTTTCCGCATTGGGGGAGATGAGAGCAATGATACTTGCTGAGGTATTAACACTTGGAGAAAGCATGCAAGAGCTCTATCATGGGTTTGTCATCGTACATAAAGCAATTGTTTGTTTGCATGGCTGACAACAGCCGAGCAAAGAATTTGTTAAAACTCTCAAAATCATACAGACTGCCACACCTATGTACAAGATTGGACAATGCGGTACAAAGGGGCCTCGCTTGACTTAGTGAAGGAAATGAAGCCACAAGTAGAGCTGGAGAAAGTGAAGGTTCAAATGTTGATTCAGAACAACAAGTAACTTCCCTCATTCATTGGCAGCATACAGGCCTCATATGTTCAGTTGTACAACAGTTTGGATGTCTTGGTGAGAACGCACCAGATCCCATCAATCGGCTCCCTCACCAAAGCTAAACCCAAGAACCAAGCTCGGAAGGAGGCCGATGAGTACTTGGAGCAGCTAAGACAGGATGCCACTAGGGAAGACTTGGCGCTGAGCACACTCAACATACAAAAGTTCATCGGTGGTCCTATCAAAGTCAAAACAATGTTGCTCATGCTTTAGAATGAGTTGGACACATATTCCAAGACAGTGTACCCAAACACCATCATGCAGTACCATGTTTAACACCAATATGTGACCGAGAAGCAACATGTGGAGGTTGTTGAGCTAGACTTCCCCCAAACTCCAACATCATAGTCTTGTGTGTTGTTACACTGTCTATACCCTATTTTGTCTTATATGGGTACAAGTGGAAAATGTAATATTATGTGTAATTATGTTGTAAGTGAAATTCCAAGTGTCAATGTTGGAATATGAAAAGTCATGAGCGTAGTCCAAAGGTCACAAAGGGGAGTTGAAGAGTCACCCCCTCTTGTTATAATTAGAACCTCATAACTCATGTAAAGGGCTTTGGGGAGCTAAGCTTTTGGCTAGGCTTAGGTTTAGAAAGAACTTGGGAGTATTGTGAAGAGCCTTGGCTTCTCCATAGCATAGAGCAAGTATACTTCTTTGAAGTGTTGATTTTTGGTGGCATTGGATGTGCTCTAAGTCTCAAAATTTGCGGGGTGGCTTAGAACCTTGCATTCTCCAATACCCAGAATTGTTTTGGGAAATTCCACTCGGACACAGCTTTATTAAAATAATTATTTATTTTTAATGGGACCCTAAGTGTAAACTTAGGAAATTAAAATAATTAATGGGTATTAATCTAAACTGTGGGTGAAACTTTTGGAAGAAGGCAGAGATCAAGTCAATATGATCCTAGCCATTGATTAGAATCTAATCTGGGCTGTTGATTGATCAATGAGAGGATTATAAGTGGAGGCTTGATGGGAATTTGGAGAACACACTAGAGGCAGATACTTAGTTACCTTAGTAAGATCGATTTTCTCACTGGTCGAAGTTCAACAAGAGAAAATCGAATCAGAGGGAGATTTGCAAGTGAAAAAGGAAGGGAGGGTATCAACATCTTTAGAGAGTATAAGGCAGCAAGACGCAGAATAGGAACACAGTGACACAGAAAGAGGCAGCGCAGAGGTAGATTGACGCAGAGCTTACATGGGCAACTAGATGCTAGGCCAGTGTGAGAAGTTTGACGTAGAGGGACGCAGAAGGATTCCATGGAAGAGGAGTATTTCACTTGGATAAAAAATTTGTCAGGAAGTGTCTGTGAAATTTCTCACTCCTGTTTTGCTGGCTGTAATTTGTACATGAGAATTTGCTGAAGAATAATAAAACCCTCATCTGCTACACCGGTTTTCCCACATTGGGTTTTCCTGGGATGATTGTTCAAAAATAATTGTCATTGTGATTGTGTTTGTGCCAATATTTTTCCTTACATTTACTTTCAGCAATATTTTAATTGTGAAGATTGCAGTAAAGTATATTTTGATATTTGCTGTAAGAAAACTGTGAATAACTTATTTATGAGATAATAAGTAGAAGAAATAATATTAATCCCTGCAGTAGGATTTCTATTTAGAAATTTTCTCATGGAGGAGCAAGTGTACTTGACTATAATGTTCCACTATTGGGGCTAGTGGTCATCAATGGTGTATGTATGGATGGAACTGTCACTTGAAATAATCAAATCAGAGCCAACACACTTTCATGCATATGTTGTTAATATAGTAGGATTATTCTTGCTGTGTTGGCATGTATGATATTTAGCTTACGCATATGCTTATGAACTATTTTGTTTTCAATTGTAAGCATATTGTTGAATGCGTGTTGTTGGAACAACTCATCACTTTAACTTGTGGACTATTTCGCAGCTTAGCTTGGGATGTTATTTCGTTCGTGTGTTCCTTTCAAGCTTCATACTATTACAGGCTTCCAACGGGTGCACTTCCTTTTCCCTTTGTGTGTTGGAACCGTCATGCATCGCACTTGACTCTCCGCAGGGTCACACACTTGCTCTTACCCAAAGTTATCATACTTCCCTTTGCGCGTGTCTGTGGTCAAGGCATAACATTACCACCCATTGCTAGGACTCCTACTCCAAACGGTGTGAGGTCTAGTTGGGACTTCATATCAGGGAGATCCCTTGAATGTTGGCGGGTCTAGCACCGTCAATAGTGAGTTACACAGATGAGTCACTATAACGCGAATCTTCAAAGATAAACCATAGTATCGTAAATGAGCCAATCACTATATTGTGATCCTGTAACATGTGTCATCAATCATCGTAAGGCGAGCCCAAGATAGATCAAGTCACAAAATCATTGCGTAGAGTCACTGTTGTGTATTGTAAGCCACAAAAACATAGATCCATGTTATAGGAATAAAGTATGCGAGCCACTTCATACAAAGAATTCTTTACGAACTTGTCACAGAGAATGCCAATAGAGTGATCTTCAAGCCTCCGCCTTCAAACCAAAGCTCTGATTCCATGCTGAGAAATCTGGAGGCTTATGAATTAGGGTAGATTTCTCTTCTTTGATAATTGTTTGTGAATGTTGTTGGCTTCTTATTAATGTTTATTATGTCTTCCTCATCAAACAATTACCAAATTTACAAAAGATGAAGATCACAAGAATACAAAGAACACAAGATATAGGCTCCAAGCTAGGGTAAAACCCCTCCAAGGGGAAAACCCAGAAAAATTCTCTTCCTATAGAATAAGATAAAAGTGAGATATCTAAGTTGCAGGAAACGCAGGGGGAGGGGTCGTTTCCGTACGGAAACGAAACGGAAACGCGTTTCCGCGTACCGTACGGCGTGGAAACGCGTTTCCGTCCGGGGAAGGGCGCGTTTCCCAAAATGGAAACGCGCCGTACGGATGGAACGCGTTTCCACGCCGTGCGGGGCCCCGTTTCCCAAAAATAAACACTTGTTTTTTTTATTTATTTATTTATTTTTTTTTTTAATTAATTTTTATTTTTTTAGGGTTTTTTATGTTAATGTTTAAGTAAATGTATCATAATTCATTAAGCTTTATGATTACAATTATATATTAATAATTTTTAAATTTTTTTAATATTATATATATATTATATATATTATATATTATTATATATATTCGCGTTTCCCCGTTTCCAAAATTTGGGGAGGTCGCGTTTCGTTTCGCTTCCCCTTTTCCCCGTTTCGTGCAACTTAGTGAGATATCCAAGACCCATGACCACATAAAGACTCCAACCCTCTAGATTCCTTGTAAAACCCTCCTTCTGCACAACAAATCCATCAACAACAAGAGACCAACAACATGTACAACATCAAAAATAATTTTTCAATAACAGATGTGTCATGGAAGAACTTCCACAAATCCAATTTTTTTTTTTCTAGTTAACTTCAGATTTCGGCTCTTCTTCCTTTGCAATGTTTCATAACAGATCAAGCGATTTGTGTGTATCCAAATGAGCTCAACTCACCCTCTATTTATACTGTCCAGAGGGGTTCGAATAGACATGTCCTTTGGGGCAGGTTCGACTTGACAGCCTGGGTCGACTTGGCATCTTGAGGGGTCTTTGACTCAAATTACAAATTTAAAAGTTCTTTTTCTCAGCTATAAATACGCCTTTTGACTTTGACCAATACAAATACTAATGGGCATGGGGAACGTGCTTAAATAAAATAGTAATTTGACTTGTGCATGTAACCCATGCTTGAGAAATAAATTCTTCATTCTCTTCTTTTTGATTTTTCATAGAATATACAATGAAGACCTAACCTAGTTACATTTTCCAACAGACTTGACCTTGCGTGGGGCTCATTTGGCGACCAGTAAAACTTGATTCAGGAGTTGTCAAAGTCTTGCTAGTCAACCTTGCAAAGATTGGGTATAAAGAACACAAACAAATGGATACATATATTGCATTCAACTAGACTGGACATGAAATAGATCATAACACCCTTAATATAAAGGAAATTTAATATTGCAAGTGTATCATAGGATCATATTCACATACATCATAACAATCATGGGGCATTGCATGATATGAAGCAAAATGGGGAAAGTTCGATCTGTAAAATGTCAACAGTCAAATCTGCAATCATATGAAAAAAATATGATAATACATAATAAATATAACAACCTCGGAATGAGTGCTGAAAAACGGCCCTTTGGCCCCTTGTATTGGTGTTTTGTTCCACTTTGTGGCTCTTGGGTTTCCTGGCCTTGGTCAATAATCCACTCAGAGGTTGCATAAACATCGTCCATGTCATTGGTAGTAAAATCTGTGCTGTCTCATATGTGAAAGTTGAAGCAAATTACAACTTGGGTTTGACTCAGCAGGCGACACTGATATTTTCTAGAACTGATTTGATCAACCCAGGTACTACTCGCTTGTTTGAAGCTGACCAAGTCGGTTTGTGTCTGGAACAAACTGACTCTGTCCTATTAAACCAACTTGTTTTAGGGGTCTATTCTCATCAAATTGTTGATTACTAGTTAACTTGACGTAGGCCAGTAACCACAGGTTATTGTATATTATGTTTTTGCACTTAAAATGACAGTTACAGCACGAAACTCAGAGACTTGTCTTAAAAACCATATTATGTAACTATCCTTGTTTTAAAATATGGGAAAATTTAATCTGAAGAGCAATCTGTGTTTTTGTCATTATATTGCCTTTGATCTATTCCTGTTTTTGATACTGTACACGTTGTACTATCCTTGCATAAATCAGTTCAGATTTTGGACACAAAATATGAGGATTTTAGCTTTGCTCCAAGGTTGAGAACAGAAGCTTTCACATAATTGCCTGCAAATAATAAAACCATCTGATGATGTTCATTGTTGTTAAGGTTTGTTTTACCTAATATCCTGATATGATAAAGCTGCCCTGAGGCCAATTTCAATTTTCTGCACTCATATACATCATTGTCAACTAGTTTGTCATGGCATGAATGATGATGGCTCTCTCTACTTTGGTTTTTTAGTTTGTTTATGTTCATTGAAAGGCCTGTTTACCTTTCTAGTTAAAGAGACTTGCCATTCTTGTGTAAAATGAGCTTATGGCAGAAAAGTTGTCAGGATAGAAAATATAATTTCATTAATGTCCATGAATGGCCAAAGAAAGTAGATCTATGGCACTCAAAAGTAAATCCGGGAGTGGCAAGCAGGGTGACTACCAAGGTAGCTCCTAGAAGCTAAATCTTGACAATATAGAACTTATGATAAATAGTTGAAATTTTCATAAAATCTTCTAAAATAGAATCTTGTGTATTAGACTCATGACATGTTGAGGTTCCATGCAATCTCATTATTCATGGTTGGAAGTGTGCCTTTTAAGTGTGTCACATAAGATAGGTGCGACTGTGAAAAGTGGTATGAATAGTTGGGCGTGACTTCTCTAAAGACACTGTGTTATTAGAAACATAAATAAATTGGACTGACTGATTGAAAAACATGTTTCATGCTTAAAAAAAGGTAAGAAAATGAACTGATTGAATAAGTAATCTGTGCAAACAAAGGACCTGGTTGAGTTAGGGCTTATTGTGTAGCCTTGGCACCCCAACATCACAGGTGTGGCATTTTGTTCTTTCTAGATCCACGACTTACATTGGTCACTTGTGGTCATCAATAAGTTTATCTTAGTTTATCTTGCCATGCTGATAAAATAATTAAGTGGGAAATAAATTAATCATGGAATATGTTTTTAACTTTTGCAACAAAATGGTAATTTTCAATCAAAACACTTATTTACTGCTTTTTTTGTAAAAGGTTGTTATCTGTTGAAATAATTTGTGAGAACACATTCTGTATGTTTGTTGCTAGTCATTGGTGGATAGTGTGGTTCATGCCATGTCACTATATTTGTGATGGAACGCTATTGTTGATCACTGATATCTTATAATTGTGTGTGCTCAAGGAAATAAGCTGCAGATTTTCATCTTCTGTCAGTAACCAGGAATTTCTTTTCGTTCTTTGTTTTGCTATTACAATATGTTTTTGTTAATTGGATTGTATTTCAGAACTGGTCATTTTGTGTAGTGAGGTTACTTACTTGATTTTTGTTCTCTTGTAATGTACTTGTCAGTGAATAAGTTAAAGAAGGTAATGGAAAAGGTTCCTGCTGCGAATATTGCCAAGGTTATTGATAACATGATAAATACTGGAAATCTCAAAACTCAGTCAGGTCTTGATCTACAGCAGGTGTGCATAAACTTACGCTCAACATTCACCATAGGGGCTAGAATTGCTGTGTTTTAACCAAGCTTTTAAGTTCGCTGCTCATCAATCTGGATTTGATATGATTTGTACTTTGTTCACTAAAATAAAAAAGGCTCTTTTGTGAGAGTGGCTCCTTGCGAAAATTCTGGGATGGTTTGTGATGGAAAAATGAGATCACACATCATAGCAGGGTCACTGGTTGGGCAATTGTTGGATTTGTCATTGCTGCCTATAGGCTTTTTTCAAATAATAAAATGTTCAGTCAATGATACCTATCTCAAAGAAGCATGAGGTTTAGACTTTATTGCAGCCTTTTTTCTCTCTTTGGTCCAAAATGTTGGAAATATAGTAGCCATTGTCAGTATCTTCATCAATAATAAAGGGAAAATTTAATGTTTTTAATTTATACCCCCACAAGTGTCAAGTTGGCCTGGCCCCTTTGGAGGCACCTATCCGACCCCCTTTGAAGACTATAAATATGAGATCTCTCCTTCTCATTTGGACATTGAATCATCTCAAGTTTGATCTCTCTACCAGCAAAATTAGAAGGAAGAGAAGGACATAAAACAGAAGAATGAAGAAGATGTGCTTGGCACTTGTGGGAGGTCTCTCTTGTACTGGTTAGCTGTTATTTTGATGTTTTTGTTAATAGATGGATTGATGAACATTGACTCTCTCTCATAAGGAAAGATTTCTGGGTTATTCCCTTGTGGGTTTTTCCCTGGCCTCAGGCCTAATTTTCTGTCTCTTGTCCTATTGTCTTACTATTATTTTCTACTTCTCTTCATGTTTAATGGTTGAAATTTCCTATGTATAACTACCTAATGATATTGGATGTTATATGGAATTGATGCTCATAAATCATTGGAAGTAGTTATCATTGAAGAAATTGTTCTAGCTTATATGTACTAGAAATATCAACATGGTATCAGAGCGAAGAGTTGAAGAGCAGTCATAAAAAAGGCATCCAAATTTTCTCTGATGCTAGGCTGAATTCCTGTTCCCGTGCAAAAGGATTGAGATTATGAAGCTTATTATTGTAGAAAAAGGCTGAAGCTTAGTGGCTAGTCCTTACTGAAGAAGAGCCAAAGGTCTGTGGTATTGTTCAAGTTCGAGCCTCCTCCTTCAGAAACAGATCCGACCTCCCTCATCCCTTTTATATGAGACACATATCTCTGTGAATGGTGTGAGTTCTGAGGCTAAGGAAGAGTATTAAGTTTGGCCCTCTTCGAGACTGTAATGACCAGAAGTCGTATACGCAGCGGAAATATTTAAAATACTTCGTAGACAAAGATATCCATCATAGGATAGTAATTGTAAAATGTGTATTGTATTAAAGAATTGATATAAGATGATTACAAATGAGAACGAGGGTCCTATATATATAGCCAGGTAAGTACCCTTTCACGAACAGGCATGTCTCTAAGATATGCCTTTTCATTATTAACTAACTAACCATTAGTTAATTTACTTATTATTTATTATTATATTTACATTATTATGATTTATTATTTATTATCTATTTTTACACAATTTATGTTCTTAACATTGCCTTCTCCTTCAAAAAGATTTGTCATCAAAGCTTACGGATGAAGGATCGGATCTCTTCTGTCATTCAAAATATATTCTTGTTTCTGAGCTTTTATCTTTGTTGATACAAGGCGATATGATGTTTTGAGCGATAGACATAATTGTCGTATTGAAAATGGATCGGACCATCCTAAATTAATCTTTCGGGAATCTTCTAACCCTTCGAGATTTGTGGTGAATAGTTATCATATGACTGGATTGAACTCACTTCACGAAGCATAAGTTTGTTTATGTTCTGTGTGATATAGATTTGTACATTGATTAAGGTGTCTACTCTTGTGATTCGGATGTAGATAAGGAATTTTTCTTGTTTGAACTTCCTTAAACGTTTTCATGGCAGTTTCCTGATTTCCTTCAGACATTGTTGTTGTTGACTTGACTACTGAATCCTCATTTGGGTGTCCTTTATTTGAACGACAACCTTTGAGTATGTTTTTACTTCAATAGGGTTTGGATTTGCCTGAACTGCGAGATTAGTGGTATTGATGTTTGTTTCTTCAATTTAAACCGCTACATCTGGAGATGTTGATGCTTCCTTTGCGACAGGTTCTTTGAACCTATTTGTCAATGATTTCCTTTCGTCCTTAAGTTTTTTAATCTGTTTGAGCAAATTTTGATTATGATTTTTGAGACGTAAGCATTCCTCATTCTCTGAGTCAACTTTATTTGGTCTTCACGCTTCTTGTGTTTTAAACACTTGATTTGTTCTATTAATGTTTGGTTAAGGCTCTTTAAACGTAATTTTTTTCTTCTTGTTCTAATAAATGCTACATGAGTTCCTTCTTTGATGCTTTAGCTTTCTTGACTTGTTCGAATAGTTTTTCTTGGTGATCTCTGAGTCGCAAAATTTCTGTCTTTGCTGCAGATGATTTCTTCAAGCTCTTTTTGCTTCTTTGATATAGTTTTCTTCATTATCTTGAAAATCAAGTCTGAGATATCTTTAAGGTCTTCTAATGAAGATTTTATTGGTTTTGATTTACTTGTTATGTCTCGAAACATGACCATCTTCCCTTTATAAGGAAACATCAAAACTTGTTTCTCTATGTTTAACATGAATGTACCCAACTCCTTAAACTAGGGTTGACCGAGTATGATGTTAGTCTTTTTATCCATCTTTACAACATGAAATTGGGATATGTACTCATAATGACCTATTGTCACTTGTAGATCACTAATTTTATACTCTTTTTGGTCAAAAATATTTTTCTTTACACTAATGCTTAGCTCTGGAATTAATCGCTGATTTGCCAAGTTGATGTTGATATAATTTTTATCGTTGTTTGGGTTGATGGCGACATTAACTTATCTTCCTTGGATAATTCCTTCTAATGTAATTACTCAGTGGTTTGTAACTGAAAGACCATTATAGGAAAACCTTTCTTCTTTTGTCATTTTAGAATTGAGCTCCATCATTTTTTTTCAATGATTGATCCCATTTGTTTTGTCGCAATGAAATTAGGGTTAATAACGTAACCCCTTTTTTTATAAACCTTTAATTTTTTTTTTAATGATAATTCTTTTGCTTCCTTTTACTTCAAAATATAATAAGTCCCTCTTGATTACCCCTTTAACATAGGGAATATTATCTTATAACTTTTCAATTAATAATGTATCCCTCTGATTGCCTTTTTATTTATTTCTAATAACTATCCTTTATAACTTTAATATATGGATCTTTCAAGTAACCTTTTATAATAATACCCACTTTGTACTTATATATATTTTCATGAATTTTTATTTAAAATACCCCTTTATAATAAATACTTCTCTTTATATATATCTTTTATTTATAATCTTTTTTTCTTTTCTTTTTGAAAAGTTACAAACTTACAACCCTAGTGAAACGTGGCTATGACACTGATCTTCGAAAAAATTTGTCCACTGACTTATATCCTGTTTCGTGGACTATTGACAAAGTGTGGTCAACCTTGTCCAATTTGCAATTTTGGTCAAAGTCAATAGTAATCTAAGATGCCCAAAACAGTCCAAGAGTCAATGGTCAAACACCTCAAAAAGAGCTCAGCAACTGCCCAAAAATGCGTCTTGGAAAGCTTGTCAAAACGAGGTTGAAACAATTCCAAACAACTCATCAAACCTGGTCAACAGAGAGAGAAAGTCAACTATCAAATATGCGGTCAATTATAGTCAAAGTGCCCAGAAATCTTGGTTTGTGTGCCAAAAAATTTAGCCTCCAAAAACAACCCAAGATGCCAAGTCAAATCAAGCCAAACTATGCCTAGTCTCAAAAAGTTAATGCCGCTCAAAGTGCTTGTCAAAGACAGATTTTTGGCCCAGTGAAAATCACCTCTCTCCTCGCACGTGTGAAAGAGACCTACAATTTTCAAATGTACAAACCTCTATGAGAGGAGCATATGACACCCTACAAGTGAAGTGTTGAGAGCCATGGGACTCCTGTTACTGACACATCATCAGCATTGTTCCACTCCATGGGCACCTACAGTACCACAACAATCTGCACTTTGACTCACATTGTTCTTGAGATGATGCACTTAGAATAGTATGCCCCCAGCTGACTTAATAGTGTTAACACAGTGTGGCAGCTGATATGAGGCCCATATGAGGTTTGTCTCACCCTTTGGGACATGGTAGGGCTAGCACCCTCTGAGCCCTCAACGGTGGAGTAGATCTACGCTATTGGATCACCGGGAGACCTATGAGACCCATTTTAGGCCCTAAACACAAAACTGGGGTCCACATGATGATTTGCATGGATATCTAGGGGCCAACCCCTAGAGAATGATTTTTGGAGCCCTCTTAACTCAGTTTGGCACCAGGGGTGCTCAACGCATGCCTTTAAGAGGCCCACGTAGTGATGAAGTCAACATTTCGACCCTCTTGTGGGTTAATTTTTCTAATTTTGACATTGGATATGTGGTTGGTTTGTAACTACAATTAGTTTTTTCCCATCGCTTGACAACTAAGAGGGGCTTTAGGCTAAAATTAGACTTGATTAGACATTTATAAATAGAAGAGATCTTATTTGAGTCTCTCATCATCATCGTCACTTGGAATTTGACCTCCTGGAAGATTTTTGTACTTGTTTCTTCTTGGCTATTGGAGATCTATTGAATGCATTTTGATATTTGGAAGTTGTTTTTTGATTTTCTTTGGAGCTACTTATTTGGATAATGGATGGATATGCTACATGTTGTCTTGTAAGTCCTTATTGTTGAATATTTTCTATCTTGAAATTGTCTAATTTATGGAATTGCTACTTCTAGGTTATGCTATTGTCTGCTCTAATTGTTGAAAATTAATTTTGAAAGGCTATCTAGTTGAGTATTGCGTATGTTATTCATTGTACAACATGTAATGAACGTTCGTAGTGGAGGAAATCCTTAATCACTCTATCAAACTCCATTTTCTTTTGAAGTGGGTAAATGCTAAAAGTTAATACCTACGGCATCGATTTTTAGCCTCCTTAGAAAAGAATTGGATCATCTATTTCATCCATGACTCCATATGCCTAAAGGACATGACACTAGTCCAAATCATTGGTGATCAATCTTAAATTTTTAACCCTTAAACTGGTCCTTTTAAGGCTACGACGAAAATCTAGGGCTTGAAACAATATTTTACTTTTTAGGGAGGAGGTTTTTTCGTGATTTGATAGCTTAAACATGAAGCTTAGGGTCTAGGCTACCTATTCTCCACATTTGGTGGGCATGCACTCAAATGTCATCCATAGTCTTTAGACTTTTGCCCTAGGTGTTGCTCCAAGAGGGAAACCCTGATTCCCTTTCCCTCAACTTGAGGACTTCCTTGAAGGTTGTATGAGCTTAGTACTTGTTGAAGTAGGTCATAAGAATCCTTTTCTCCCAGACCTTGATTTTGTGAATACCTATCACCATCGAAAATCTCAAAAGACTAGGTTCAGAGCCTCCTTTTCTAAGGCTTTTCTTTGAGAGCGTTTTGCTTCTTTGAAGGCTTGAACCATTATTGAGTCTCTCTCTTGAATGAGTTCTAGCTTGATCACTATGTGTTGTATACTTAGTATATCTATTCTAAGTGATCTCCTTCCTGCCAGGACTCCTCCCATCGTTGAAAGTCCGTAAAGAGGAGGGGGTTTTGGTTGAGGTGACATTGGGCCTCTACCCCATTGTTAGCACTTTGTCTAGCTTTTGTCTTGTAGGGTTTCCCTGTCCAAGGCCTGCTAGATTTTGTGGTAACAATGATGGCCAAGTCTAAGGTCTGTTTCCTATGTTTGTTTACCCTCTTTAAGTAAGGTAATCATGTCCAAGCTTATTGTGCCATATGTGGATTAAGGATAAGGTCAAAATCTCTGAAGACCAAAGGCATATTACGAAAGAACAAGTATGATCTAAGAAGTTTGATTCAAATATGAGCCTGAAGTGGTATGTGCCTTACATATAGTATAAGTACAACAAAAGGAGGTTGACATTATCTTAAAAGTTTTAGGATACAAGCCTATGTCATCTGAAGGTCTAATATATTCATATATGTTTTTTGAAAGCCATGCTCCTTGCAAGTCTACAAATGAAAGGAATAGTGTTAAAACAATTCTTTGGAATCTCAACAAGCCCTGGAAGCTTCGTTAAAGGTTTGCTATAGGAGCCTACATGATTATTTGTGTATATGCTTATGACCTCTATGGTATAATGAAAGGAAATACTACTACATTGACATTGGGCATTGGAAATATATGCAATGTTGATAAAGATATCAAGAGGGAGGTTGAAACCCTTCAGAGCCTAAAGGCTGATCAAATTATGAGCATAATGGACTTTTTGGTATCTTGCTGAAAGGTTGAGATTTGATGAGAATGCAACATTTAGGGTTCGGAAGATTGGATGTCTTGGCCAAACTCTAGGAATGTTTTTGGGTTTGTAAGACCTTAGGATTGTTGATGTTGAAAATAATGAAGTGGAAAAAGAATGCAAGGATGAATGCTACACATCTAGGGTTTGTAAACCCTAGACTAAACTTGAAGAAATATTAGGGTTTGGAGTCAAAACCCTAGATAAACAGATTGCAAACCCTAACAAGACAAAAGGGGTTGGAGATGAAAGCCTAGGGCTTATGGATTGATTGTTTTTTCTTAAAAGATGAAATCCCAACTCCTAGAAGAAATGGCATATTGATGATAAGGTTGATTTGTAGGTTGGATCCAAGAAGGCTAAAGATCTAGAGGGAGTTGACATGTTCTCAAAAAGATAAGTGTCTTGTATTTCTCTTTAAATCATTACTGATGTCGTTATTCTTCTTGCCCTTGTATAGCTTGCTTGGTTGTATTTGTTCTTCCTTGGCCTCCTAATGAGGGTTGCAGGCACATGATGAAGCCTGCCAAGGCTGGTGCAATAAATGAAAAAATTGAAAAAACAAAGCTTGTGACAAGAAGACTTGTATTGAATAAATATTTGGACTCAGAGGGAGCAATTAAGATCAACTTGATTGAAGCATGTTTTTGATCTGTGACTTCCAAGATGAAGATGGCTAGAAGTTTTCAAGAATGATGCCGATCTGAATATGTTGAAGATGAGCCCGTAATTTTTCTGCTATGTATTGATGATATGCTTTTGACAAGTGCTGAGGACTTCTATGTCCAGTGTAAGAGGGAGCTATTTTCATAAAGGCATGAGCCTGGTAATATCCCTTTTGCAATTTTAAAATATGGACTACAAGTCCATGGACATCTCCATGATGAAAATTTGAAGAAGTTGTAAGACTCTGTTGCTGACTTGGTTGATTCTCTGACCGGCTGGTTGAACTATCTATTGAATATTTTGATGATTGCTTCTATGAGAAGCCACAACTGAAGCTGAATAAATAGTTGATTTTTCACCTATTGTTGTCTACTGGATTGTTTGATCAAATGCTAAAATCCACCATGGCTACTTTTCTACTGTTGAGCAAGTTGCTGATGTTTGCCTCTGTGAGAAACTTGGAATGGCTGAGAATTCCTCTTGGAGAGGGAGCATTGACTATATAATATCATGAATCTTCCTTGGGATGTAGCTGAGAGACCATAGATTATGGTCGAGAAGATTGTTAGTCCCCTAGGTTAGTTGACTGAGAGGCTAGTGAGAATAGTTGGGGAGCTTGGTTCTGAGGCATGTAGTGATCCCCTGGGTTGGTTGACTGATAGATCAGTGAGCTTGGTTGTGGACACTGATTTTGTGATCTCTCCCTTGGGCAGTTGTTGAGAGACATATGGATTGGTTGGGGAGATTGATCTTGAGTTCCCTTCCTTGGGTCTAAGAGGCCAATGAGTTTGGTTGGGAAAGATGAGTTCTCTCCCTTGGGTTGTGGACCGAGAGACTATATAGTCAGAGATTGAGATAAGGATTCTTCCCTTGGGTCGTGGACAAAGAGACCTTGTTTATGGTCGGGGAGATGGACCCTGTGTAACCATTGCATATGGTTGGAAAGTTTGGCCTCATGAACGATATTGGTTGATGGGTTGTCTTTGATGCTATGTATCTTTCCTTATGATGAGACTCATGATCTCTCCCTTGGTCATTTGCTAAGAGACCTATGGATTGGTTGGGGAGATTGATCTTGAAAGAGAGAGAGACTTGTACATCTGATCTCTCCCTTGGGCTGTTGCTGAGAGACCTATGGATTGGTCGGGGAGATTGATCTTAAGAGACAATGAAAAGTACCTCCTTGGCTAACAGGGAGTGTTCGAAATCTAATAGCCATAGTTGGTATTTTCATCCATAAAAAAGGAAAATTTAATCTTTTGAATTTATACCTCCACAAGTGTCAGGTCAGCCTGGCCCCTTTGGAGGCACCTATTCGACCCCCTTTGAAGACTTTGAATATGAGAGCTTTCCCTGTCATTTGGACATCGAAACATCTCAAGTTTGATCTCTGTTGTAGCGAAATTAGAAGGAAGAAAAGGATGAAAAGTATAAGGATGGAGAAGATGTGGCTTAACACTTGTGGGAGGTCTCTCTTTTACTGGTTAGCTGTTCTGTTGATGTTTTTGTTTCTGGATGGATTGATGAACATTGACTCTCTCTCATAAGGAAAGATCTCTGGGTTTTCCTCATGGGTTTTGCCCTGGCCTCGGGCCTAATTTTCTGTGTCTCTTGTTTTATTGTCGTATTGTTAGTTTCTACTGCTCTTCATGTTTAATGGTTGAAATTTTCTTATGTATAAGTGCTTGGATGTTATATAAAATTGATGCTCATAAATCATTGGAAGTAGTTATCATTGAAGATAATTGTTCTACTTTGTTTGTGCTAGAAATATCAACCAATGTTTTAAGAAACGGCCGGGTCATGATCAACCCGACCGGGTCGATCCGGGTCAAGGCCTGGGATTCTGACCCGGCCTCTGAAACGGCTCGGGTGGCCGAGTCATCCATGACCCGGCCGAGTCAGGCAATGACTCGGCCGGGTCATGGATGACTCGGTCAACCCGGCCGGGTCCCGCTTAAAAACGGCCGAGTCAATGCAACCCCGAACCGGACGGACAGCGCTTTAAAAAAACCGGATTTCAAGCAAATTGCAGTTGGGTTTTAGGGTTTTGGTGGACTCCAAGTGGTTTATGAATTTTCTAAAACATTTTTGGGGTCCATATCCCCCTCCCAAAAGCTATTTAAGTAACCCAAGAGCTCTCATTCTCTCACAGCAGTCTTGTGCATTTGAGTGAGAGTCTTCTTTGAGAGTTAGTGAGCAGTTCTTGAGAGTTCTTGAGCTTGTTTTGGAGCAGCACTTGAGGAGTCTTGGAGGAGCATTGTAGCTGGAGTGAGGAGCTTCTTGGGAAGCCATTTGGAGCAGCATTGAGGAGCTGATTTTTGGAGCAAGTTTGAGGAGGCAGTTTGTGCCTGGAGGTATTTTTTTTGACCTCTATAAATCTGTTTTAGCTTAGTAAATTTGAGGTGCATGTCTAGAAAGTTTAGAGACTGTTTTTTGTCAAATGAATGAACATTGAATCAAGGTTTTTTTTTTTTCATTTTCAGATTGTTTGCTTTCATTCCCTATTCCAAAAATGGCACCTAAAACAAGAGATCCTGCATGGGCATATGTTGAAATGGTTGAGAGTTCAATGCATTGCAAATTTTGCCATAGGTTAATTAAGGATGGTCCAGGGGGCATTAATAGGCTGAAGCTACACTTGGCAGGGATTAGAGGCCAAATTACCCCATGTGAATCACCTGAGCTTGGGGAGGTTAGGCAGACTATGTTGGCTAGCATTGAGAAATTTAAACAAGATAAGGCTAGGCAAAAAGAAATACAGGCTGAAATTGGGAGGAAGAGGGAGATACAAAGAATGATGGGTTCCAACCCCCATTATGATTTTGAGGATTCTTGCTCTATCCCTCAGGCTCAAACCAATGCATCCAATCCTTTCCGATATGTTCCTCCTAGTCAAGATAAGGGAAAGGGTAGAATGAGAAAGGGGGACCGTGATGTGACTATCAAAAGTTTTCACTCCGGCCTCCTCTCCATCAGATGCACATGGTCCTGAAATTGTTAGACCTCAAATGCAGCCCACTTTAGATGACCATTGGAAGAAAGAATTGAGGGAGA
>APFE030420000.1:166696-189418 GCA_000404065.3 Pinus taeda | reverse complement strand
GCTAAGTGGGCTTGATTGTGGGGAAAAACTCCACAGTTAAGCGCGCTTGAGCCAGAGGAGATCTAGGATGGGTGACCTTCCTGGGAAGTCCTGGTTACCGGGTGCAAGCCCCGGAAGTGATGATTGATGCTATGTGATTCGTTCTCCACATTTCACTAGTTTCAATCCCACTTCTTCACCCCTGTGAGCATCACCCGATGCAATGAGTGCTAAGTGAACTATTCCAAAAAATCATGAGAAATTAGTCAGTTACGACTACCTCTCATGGAAATGGTCATACGTGAATGACTTACTTAACGCAGTTGAATCCCAAAATGATATCTAATATAATGCACTGCGTAAATCCCCCATACTAAATTCAAAGAGTCAAAGGGACTCTAACTGAATGGTTCATGAGGCACAATACTTGCTAAGGTTTGCAAATGGGAGTAGCTATATCTATAGTACTTGCACTTGTGGACAAAAAAGCTCCACAGTTAAGCACGCTTGAGCCAGAGGAGTTCTGGGATGGGTGACCTCCTGGGAAGTCCTGGTTACCGGGTGCAAGCCCCGAAGTGATGATTGATGCTATGTGATTCGTTCTCCACATTTCACTAGTTTCAATCCCACTTCTTCACCCCTGTGAGCATCACCCGATGCAATGAGTGCTAAGTGAACTTTCAAAAATCATGAGAAATTAGTCAGTTACGACTACCTCTCATGGAAATGGTCATACGTGAATGACTTACTTAACGCAGTTGAATCCCAAAATGATATCTAATATAATGCACTGCGTAATCCCCCATACTTAAATAGAGCTTCATCTGGGAATTCATCGGGCATTGGAATTGGCATGATTCCCTGTGTCAGATTCAAAGGAGATAAGAAATCAGCTGCCAAATTATCCCTTCCAGGCCTATCAATTATAGTTATATTAAATTCTTGTAGAAGCAACAACCATCTATTTATCCTACCATTAGTAATTGGTTTATTCATTAAAAATCTAACAATAGAATGATCTATATGGACAAATGTCTCATAACAAGTAATATAATGTCTAAACTTTCCTATAGCATGTACAACTGCTAACAGTTCTTTTCCAGTGACCGTATAATTTAATTTAGCGGGAGAGAGATTTTTGCTAACAAAATAAATGGCATAGGGAAAGTTATCCTCCCTTTTTCCCAAAATTGCTCCTAGTGCGGTGTCCGAAGCGTCTGTACAAATGTGAAAAGGTAAGGATCAATTTGTCCTCTTAGCACTAGAGTTGTGGACAATCTTTCCTTCAGTACTTGAAAAGCCTGTTGATAGTCAACATTCCATACAAAGTCAATGTCTTCAGTTAAAAATTTAAATAATGGTGTTGCTATTCTAGTGAAATTTTTAATGAATCGTCGATAATATCATGTGTGCCCTAGGAAACTTCTTACCTTCTTTTGTGAGCTTGGAATAGGGATACGCGAAATTACTTCGATTTTTTCCGGGTTGACCTGAATTCCATCAAATGATACATGGTGGCTTAAAACAATCCCCTTAGTTTGCATCATCCTACATTTATCACTACTAAGGGCCAGATCAACTTCTTGACAACGGATCAATACCTTCTCTAGATTTTCCAAGGCTTGTGGGAAATCATCCCCATAGACCATGAAGTCATCCTTATAGACTTCCACACAGTCATGGATTAGGTCAGAAAAGATAGCAAGCACAACTCTTTGGAAGGTGGCGGGAGTGTTACAAAGATCCAAGGGAAGGACTTTATATGCATAAGCACCCCACGAGCATGTGAAGGTGGTATTTTCCTGGTCTTCCTCAGCTATTTGTATTTGATTGTACCCACTATCACCATCTAGAAAATAAAAATATTTCTTACCTACATGTGTGTCGAGAACTTGATCAATAAAAGGCAATGGAAAATAATCGCGCAGCGTGGCTATGATTAATTCTCTATAATTGATGCAGATCTGCCATTTTCTGTTCTTCTTTGGGACTACTACCAGAGGTGATACCTAGTTGCTATCGGAAATGGGGTAAATGAAATCTACGTCCAAAAGCTTCTGAAGCTCTTCTTTAACGATATCCTTCAATGCTGGGTTCATCTGCCTTTGCGGTTGTCGAACATGGCTCATTTCTTCGTTTGTGTAGATATGATGGATGCAAGTGTCTGGATGTATACCTCTCATATCCAAGTAATCCCATGTGAATGCTTCAGTTTGTTCACAAACCATACTCATCAACTGCTTCTTTTGTTTTGTAGTCAATCCTGTGCCAATATGTAGAATTTTCCCTTCAAATATTTCCATAGGTTCTATGGTGAGCTCTTGGCTTTTCTCCATGGTTGCAAATGAGGCGAAGACGGCCGAATGGTAGGTTTTCTAAAACTCGCCACTAAACACATGTTGATAACCATTAAACGAGATGGGATAATTGATGCAAGAACTATCAGCTAGAAACTGTTGCAAAACATGCTCATCAAAATGTTACTAGAGACCTCTAGACTGATCTAATGTTAATAATGGAAACATGCAGTCTTCGTCTCCATAAGGATTTTCGAGCCATACTGGTACTTCGGCAACTGTTTGAGTAGGTGGAAAGATGGACAATATTTGATTGTGAAAACCATTTGAAATAATAATTTCCCCATTTCTACATCCGATGACGACATAAACAGTTGCCAGCCATGGCCTTCCTAAGACCACAGGGTGTCCAGGTCTAGAGGTTTTTGGAGAAATGACTACAAAGTCTATAGGATATTGCTAGGAGGAAATAGTGACTACTAAATCTTCCAAGGATCCTATTGGTTTGACAACAGATTTATCTGCCATCTCTAAGAGGATAGAGGTGGTTTTTACCCCAGGCAGCTATAGCGACGTCATTGTTTCATAAGTCATTGCATTTATTGCAACCCCTAAATCTACAAGAGTATTTGGTAGAAGTACTCCATTTATTTTGATAGTGACAATGGGATTCCTAGGGTCACTGTATTTGGCAGGCATATTGGCAATCATCGTGGACATTTGACTCATAATTTTGACACTTTGGTTTTTATGCTCCTTTCTCCCCAATTTCTTGATGCAGAGATCCTTGACAATTTTAGTGTATATAGGGATGTCTTAGATTGCTTATAAAAGTGGAATTTTTATACAAACATTCCTAAGCTCATTTTCCAGGTCATATTCAAGCGGGACCTCTTCTTTCTTTACTATCAGTTTCTCCGGGTATGGTGGTTCAGTCAACTCTTTTTCCGTTGTTTGTTGGTTTTAATTTTGCGAATGTTTTTCAGATGACGAGGAGGGCACCTCTTCTTCAATAACCACAACCGATTTCCATTTATTAATTATTTTCCCTGATCGCAACTAGATTTCGTTCATAGGAATTTCTGTGATCATGTATGTAGGAAAGGGTTGGATGTCTATGTTTTGCACAAGTTGAGGTGTCCTATTGTGATTTGGGTTAGGTACGGGTTGTGCAAGCAGCAATGTAGGTCATGGTGGGTTTATATTAGCTAGTGCTTGTAAGGGGTTGTGTTAGTAGGTGCAAGTAATAATTGATGTATAGGAGGAGATGTGTTGGCAGGCGTTGGTAATAATTGATGCAGAGGAGGTGGTATTTGCGTAGGTTGTTGATACATGTTAGGGTTATATGCCTGCTGATAAGTTTGCATGGTTGGATTATATGAAGTGCTCGACATATTCGAATAAGGCATGTAGAATTGGGATTGGGGTTGATAGCTGGTGACATAAGGACTCGTTCTCCAATTGTGGTTCCAAGCAGTACTTTGTGGTTGTTGAGCAACCCAAGGGGGTAGGATGCAGGAAAGGTCCAAGGCTGGGTTTGGCTATATCCTTGAAAATTCGGGTTTGGGAACAAACTCTGACTCTGACCTCTCCAGGTGGGTCTTTTGGCTGTTTGAGCTTGGTAAAGGGTTTCGGTATTACCTTTTTAAATGGCCTATAGATCGAGAGGTGATGGGCACTTCTCGGTTGGGTGCTCTAGAGTGCAGATTCCACAAACTTCTATGGAATTCAGAGCACATTCCCTCTCTGCATGTTTACGCTTACACTTGGGACAAAAGATTGCCATGGTTGCCTTTTCAGCCTCATGCTTTTGGTTGATTTTCATGGTGTCAAGTTGGTCATTGAATGTATTCAAGATGTCAATTTTCAAATTCTCTAATAGGTTCCCTAGCTCAACTCTGGTGACAACATTAGATGTAGTTTCCTTTTGCACATAGTCTCAAGAATTGTCTCGAAGTTCACGAAGATTTTTACCTACTTTAGCTTGGCTTCTAGAGTAGGTGCGACAAAGTTCAATGAATTCAACAAAGGATTTCTTGTAAATGTCCCCACCACTAAGAAAGTTTAATGTTTCTATACAATCGTCTCTTAGCCCTTTTAGGAACACAGTTCTGATGATTTTTTGGTCTAGGGTGCTTCCACAGGATTTATGAAAGTTGTACTGGAATCTCTCAAGATACTCCTTTAGGTTTTCGTCTTCAGTTTGTTGCATCCTAAGGATATCACTGATGTCCCTACTCTTACAGAAATCTTGATATTTTTTAAGAAAAGTTGACCTCATGTCATCCCATGTGTATATGGTATGTTGTCCTAGACTCATGAACAATCACCTTAGTTTGCATCATCCTACATTTATCACTACTAAGGGCCAGATCAGCTTCTTGACAATGGATCAATACCTTCTCTAGATTTTCCAAGGCTTGTGGGAAATCATCCCCATAGATTGTGAAGTCATCCTTATAGACTTCCACACAGTCATTGATTAGGTCAGAAAAGATAGCAAGCACAACTCTTTGGAAGGTGGCGGGAGTGTTACAAAGATCGAAGGGAAGGACTTTATATGCATAAGTACCCCATGGCCATGTGAAGGTAGTCTTTTCCTGGTCTTCCTCAGCTATTTGTATTTGATTGTACCCACTATAAACATCTATAAAATAAAAATATTTCTTACCTGCAAGTGTGTCGAGAACTTGATCAATAAAAGGAAATGGAAAATAATAACGCAATGTGGCTTTGTTTAATTCTTTATAATCGATGCAGATCCGCCATTTTCCGTTCTTCTTTGGGACTACTACCAGAGGTGATACCCACTTGCTATCGGAAATGGGGTAAATTAAATCTACGGCCAAAAGTTTCTGAAGCTCTTCTTTAACGATATCCTTCAATGATGGGTTCATCTGCCTTTGCGGTTGTTGAACAGGGCGCATTTCTTCGTTTGTGTAGATATGATGGATGCAAGTGTCTAGATGTATACCTCTCATATCCAAGTAATCCCATGTGAATTCTCCTGTTTGTTCACGAACCATACTCATGAACTATTGCTTTTGTTTTGTATTCAATCCTGTGCCAATATGTAGAATTTTCCCTTCAAATATTTCCACAGGTTCTATGGTGAGCTCCTAGCTTTTCTCCATGGCTACAAATAAGGCGAAGACGGCTAGATGGTAGGTTTTCTGAAACTCGTCACTAAACACATGTTGATAACCATTAATTGAGATGGGATAATTGATGCAAGAACTATCACCTAGAAACTGCTACAAAACATGCTCATCAAAATGTTACTAGAGACCTCTAGACTGATCTAATGTTAATAATGGAAACATGCAGTCTTCGTCTCCGTAAGGATTTTCAAGCCATAATGGTACTTCGGCAACTGTTTGAGCAGGTGGAAAGATGGACAATGTTTGATTGTGAAAACCATTTGAAATAATCATTTGCCCATTTCTACATCCGATGATGACATAAACAGTTGCTAGCCATGGCCTCCTAAGACCACAGGGTGTCCAGGTTTAGAGGTTTTTGGAGAAATGACTACAAAGTCTATAGGATATTGCCAGGAGGCAATAATGACTACTAAATCTTCCAAGGATCCTATTGGTTTGACAACGGATTTATCTGCCATCTCTAAGAGGATAGAGGTGGTTTTTAACCCAGGCAGCTATAGCGACGTCATTGTTTCATAAGTCATTGCATTTATTGCAGCCCCTAAATCTACAAGAGTATTTGGTAGAAATACTCCATTTATCTTGATAGTGACAATGGGATTCCCAGGGTCACTGTATTTGGCAAGCATATCGGCAATCATCGTGGACATTTGACTCATAATTTTGACACTCTATTTTTTATGCTCCTTTCTTCCCAATTTCTTGATGCAAAGATCCTTGACAATTTTAGTGTATATAGGGATGTCTCAGATTGCTTGTAAAAGTGGAATTTTAATACAGACATTCCTAATCTCATTTTCCAGGTCATATTCAAGCGAGACCTCTTCTTTCTTTACTATCAGTCTCTCCGGGTATGGTGGTTCAGTCAACTCTTTTTCTGTTGTTTGTTGGTTTTCATTTTGCGAATGTTTTTCGGATGACGAGGAGGGCACCTCTTCTTCAATAACCACAACCGATTTCCATTTATTAATTATTTTCCCTGATCACAACTGGATTTCGTTCATAGGAATGGTCGTGATCATGTATGTAGGAAAGTGCTGGATATCTATGTTTTGCACAAGTTGAGGTGTCCTATTGTGATTTGGGTTAGGTACGGGTTATGCAGGCAACAGTGTAGGTCATGGTGGGTTTATATTAGCTAGTCCCTGTAGGGAGGTGTGTTAGTAGGTGCAAGTAATAATTGATGTATAGGAGGTGATGTGTTGGCAGGCGTTGGTAATAATTGATGCAGAGGAGGTGGTATCTGCGTAGTTTGTTGATACATGTTAGGGTTATATGCCTGCTGATAAGTTTGCATGGTTGGATTATATGAAGTGCTCGACATATTTGGATAAGGCGTGTAGAATTGGGATTGGGGTTGATAGCTGGTGACATAAGGACTCGCTCTCTAATTGTGGTTCCAAGCAGTACTTTGTGGTTATTGAGCAACCCAAGGCGGGTAGGATGCAAGAAAGGTCCAAGGTTGGGTTTGGCTATATCCTTGAAAATTCGGGCGGGAACAAACTCTGACTTTGACCTCTCCAGGTGGGTCTTTTGGCTATTTGAGCTTGGTCAAGGGTTTCGGTATTGCCTTTGTAAATGGCCTGTAGACCGGGAAGTGATGGGCACTTCTCAGTTGGATGCTATAGAGTGCATATTCCATAAACTTCTATGGAATTCAGAGGACATTCCCTCTCTGCATGTTTACGCTTACACTTCGGACAAAAGATCGCCATGGCTGCCTTTTCGACCTCAAGCTTTTGGTTGATTTTCATGGTGTCAAGTTGGTCGTTGATTGTATTCAAGGTGTCAATTTTGAAATTCTCTAATAGGTTCCCCAGCTCAACTCTGGTGACAACATTAGATGTAGTTTCATTTTGCACATAGTCTCAAGAATTGTCTCGAAGTTCACAAAGCTTTTTACCTATCTTAGCTTGGCTTCTAGAGTATGTGTGACAAAGTTCAATGACTTCAGCAAAGGATTTCTTGTAAATGTCCCCACCACTAAGAAAGTTTAATGTTTCTATACAATTGCCTCTTAGCCCTTTTAGGAACACAGTTCTGATGATTTTTTGGTCTAGGGTGCTTCCATGGGATTTATGAAAGTTGTACTGGAATCTCTCAAGATAGTCCTCTAGGTTTTCATCTTCAGTTTGCTGCATCCTAAGGATATCATTGACGTCCCTACTCTTACAGAAATCTTGATATTTTTTAAGAAAATTTGATCTCATGTCATCCCATGTGCATATGGTATGCTATCCTAGACTCATGAACCACCTAAGGGTTGCGTCTTTTAATGCGGTGGGAAACAATTTGAGTTTATGTGCATCGTCATAGTAATTATAACTACAACATAAAATATCGAATTCGAAGAGAAAAGTATCGGGATCTTCGGATGATTTACTGTAGAATAGTGGTAGAGATGCCATCAGAATGTTCTTCATGTTGATGTCGCGAGTCACATCCAGGATAGGGAACCTGAAAGTGACTTCTTCTTCTTCTTCCTGGTTTCCTCCAAATAGGTTAACATTCAGTATAGGGCCTTCTCCTTCTTCGTGGCCTTTGTCATTGTTTCTGTCCTCGCCATTTGCATGTTCCATATTTGCGATAGGTACCTGCCGGGGTTTGCTAATTATGGTGTGGACTGGGGGTATTGGAACACGGTAGATGTTGGTTGACTGCTCGTCCAAGAGGTCTGGTTGTTCTACTGGTTCTTTTACAGGGTTGTCAAAGACAAATTGTTGAATGATCCTTCCTTATCGATCAAAGAATTCCTGATCCGAAACCACGTTGGCATCAACACTTCCTCCTTCTTGTCTTAGACATGCATATCAATTAGTAGCAGTCAAAATAAGTATATTGATTGATCCAAAAGTTGTAGGGAATCTAGAATTTGAAATAAATCTATGTTTACTGTCCCTAGGTCTCCCTGTACTCCTACGCATAAAGATAAAGGAAAATAGAAATCAAGAACAAGCAGTGATCGGTCAGACTTTGGAGCAACCCCAACAAAAGTGGATGTGTGTCTCTTCACTCACGTCTTCCCGTACTCTCTCTTCCCTCTGACAGTCCTGCAAGATCTTGAAACTCTGATAATAATGGTTACCTGAATAAGAAATGACAATTCCCCAACAACAACGCCAAAATGTTGGGAGATTTAAATGGTTAGATGAAATCCCTTAATATTAATTTTCAACCCGGGTTTCGTAAGCACGAATTTCCTTGCGCTCTCTCTGTTCAGGGTAGGTTAGAGTTTAATCATTTCCTTCTCACAATTTATGAAATAATAACTATTTGTAAATCAAATAATCTAATTGTCAAGAGCAAACCCAACAATCAAATTTAATCTAAAAACCTTTACAAATTCTAGTATTCAAATGTGTACTCTAGTGATGAAAACAAACTTTTATCCACACCAAACGGTATCAATCAAATATCTAAATGTTGGTACTAGACCTTATATGTGAAAAACCACTCAATCATTCCTCAACAAGCATTCTATGATGATGGCAGTTCTTACTTGAAGTAATAAAAAAACCTGTACTAATAACCACTCAAATTATTAAACTCTTGATGTAAATAACAATTCATTCCTAAAGCAATTTATAACCATCCAACCCGTAAATAAATGAGTAATATATCCCATTAGCACTTGATCAAATAATCGTTCAGTATTTAATGATTCATTTCCTTATCAAGACTCAGGAGTTAAGTACTAATCTGGAGAATTTACTCTGCTTTACTCTATCACTTACTTACTTATTGTTCTATCTTCAAATAAACCACTTATAGGATTTGATTAATGAAAGCAACCTTAACATTGATCCTGTTTAACACCCAACTATGTAATCACACAAATTTCAAAGAATTGTACTTAAATATTTTCTGGAATCACACTAATCCCGACTTATGAATATTCTGACTCACAACCAATATGTTGTTGCTAATCCAAGCAATGATTTAACTACAAAGTGGATAACCAGAACCTATGAACCAAGAGAAAGATCAATCATTCAAATGAGACTAATTATTGCACAGAAACAAGGAAGAGTAATCGTCTCAGTTAACTAATGAAATTGACAATTGCATGAACAGGGGAGGCAAGCTAAAGAATTGGTCTTTGGCAACTAATCACACACAAACATTCCAGCAGTGTTTTGTTACCAACCCATAATGCATTAATCCGATGGTATGTTAAATGAAATGAAGCGAAATAAAAACCAATCATTCATCTATGCAAGTAATGCATCTTCACGCTTGGTCACCAATCCAATTCGTTTCAACCAAATCCGTTATAATATTGAACAGTGAATGCAATGTTTGCCTATTTCGTGTTGCCTACACAATGCTATGGTTTAATCAAGGGATCGATTCGAGTCAATTCTTCCAGAGAAACAGAGGTCGATTTTGCGAATAAACCAAGCCTATTCTTAATCAATTAAGATAGTGTTCATACATGACAGTTAAAGAATTTAAGGACTTATTCCGGCATCACCCATGGGTAACGGTTCAATCAACTTGTCAAACAACCATACGAAGTATTTAAGGTAATGGTACAACTTTGATTTGGAAGGCTCGCAGAGTTCACACCAAAATCTAATTGAAATTATGAGAAGAACAAGAACTTCACAATCATTCAACACATCTGTATGCACTAACCAATCAAAGACAACAATGCAATTGAATTGAATTACAATGGAAAAGGGAACTAACTGTAACTAGTTTCACAGTGACACTATCGATGAAAATACAGAGCAAACCTAGATGGGTGGGCTCGGCCACACTTGGGGGCTTTTGAACTTACAGTAACGAAACGATTGTATTCAAGGTTAAAACATGAGCATCAACATCCCATCAACACATTCCACTGTAATTCAGAGCAAGAGCATCATAACAGTCTTATTAAAACTTAAGTCACAATTACACAACAAATACTTCAAAGGTTCAACATGTCCCATGACATATTACATCCCCGCCTTTTATAGGCATTTGATTACAGTTAAACTTTAAATTAAAAATAACAATTTATAACAGTAAAACAACATTACTCCTTCAGAACAAATTGGTTTGAACCGCTAGCTCGAATTGGTCAACAACTTCGTAACCAAACCCCAACTTAGTGTATGCTGCATCTAAAGGAAGGAGAGCAAATATCTTGGAATCAGATGTGTTCTTCTCATGGTTGGCTCGATCTCCTCATCCAGAAGCACGTGAATCCTTGTCCATTGCATTGTTTGAGTGCCAAATCCGCATGTAGCCTTTGAGTACTGAAATAGATAGCCATGGTACATCAACTGCTTCTTCTGGTATTGTGCTACAAATTTTGCTAAGAAGTCTACACTCGATAACAATAATGAGTTAGTTTAAGAATATGCTACCTATATTCACTTAATTCTACCAACAAATAGCCAAATGCAATCAAAAGAAGATTTACCTCAAATGGGGATTGGAACTAGATTAGTACAGTAAACTTAGCAAAGAAGTAGGTTCCATATTGCCAAAAAGAGGTCAAAATGGGGATTGATTTGATAGTAATAGGAACAAAACAGGGAATCAACAATTAGTATATATATATTATTCAAAGCATTGTCTTCCTGTTCAAAAAGTTTGTCCTCAAACCTTATTGCTGACAAGGCATGTCATTTATTCCTTTGTCTTGAGATGTATTTGTATTTTTTGTAGTTCTTTGAATTGTATCTTTTGTAGTTCTTCGAATTGTCATCTTTGTTGGTACATGATGATAAGATCCTTGGAATGATAAGTAAAATTGTCGAACTGAGGAAGGATCTGACCATCCTAGATCAATCCTCTATGTAATCTTGTGGTTATTGGAAACTTGTGATGAATTGTTATAACAAGACTAGATTGTGCAAATTTCAATATTATTTGGAATATAAGTTTATTGTTTATGTTTAGAGTGATACAGATTCATAGATTGATTGAGATGTATGTTCTTGTGATTCAGATGTAGATAGGGAGTTCTTTTGGTTTGTCTTTCCCTTATCATGTGTGTGGAAATATTCTGATTTACTTCAAGTTTTGATGTTGTCGAGTTGGTTACAAAATCTGCACTAGGAATTTTCATCATGTGAATTGCAACATCTGAGCGTGTTTTTTCTACAACTGGCTTGTCTTCTTCTTGAGTTGTCATATTCACAGGATCAATATTCATTCCATTCTCTTCAACTTGAATTTCTTCATTTGAATATTTTGACGGTTCTTTATCAATAAGTAGTTGTACCTTGTTTTCCAATGATTTCTTGTCCTCTTTAAGCTTCTTAATTTGTGTTAGTAATCTTTTAATATGGTCCTTAAGCTGAGAAATTTCTTCATTTTTGTTAGCGTGATTTTGTCAACTTCCCTTTGCATATTTTGTATCGCCTTTCTACTTTCTTGAAAAATTACTTTTGAGATACCTTGTATGTCTTTTGGTGTTACTGAATCTGGCTTCAACGTAATGTCGTGGAGCGTTATTTTCTTCTTCTTGTAGGAAAATGTTAAAAACTTCTTCTTCGTATTTATGATAAAGGATCCTAGTGTTTCTATCAAGGGTGATCACAAACTAGTGTCACCTTGATCATTCCATACGGATTGAACAAAGAATTGTGATATAAATGTATAATCTTCAATGTTTAACTATAAATCAATTATTTTGTATTATTTTTTGTCCAAAAAATCTAATTTTTTAATTATATTTGACTCAAGAATCACCAATTGGTTTACAATTTTATAGTTTATATAATTTTTACTTTCAATAAGAGAGATAGAAATAGTAACATCTTTTCCTATGAGAGTTCCCTTAATTCTAAATAACACCTTAGCATAGTTGAGTGAAGTTTCTAAAAATCTTCCACTACTAATTTCCATTTTTATTTGATCCATTATTCACAATTTTTTTTCCAAATATTATTTAATAACCCTTATATATTAATTTTTTTGTTTACTTGATCGTTATATTTAAAACTCCTTTTTGAATACAATAATTTATTTTTTTTTACAAATATCTTTTAACACTTCAATTAAAAATTCCCCTTCTTTATATTAATGACTCTTTCACTTCCTTTACAGTTTCATAATACTCATCTTATATTTTTATTAAAATCTTTATAATACACTATACCTTACCTTTTATAATAAACCTCCCACTTCTTTCTATTTAGTTCCCCTTTTTATCTTTTTTAATTTTTATTTTTCTCTTTAATCTACTTTATAAAAGTTTTTTATTTTTTAAATTAATTTAAATCCCTAAACCATGTTACCTCAAATAAATTAATATGTTTATGGTAGGGCGTGACTGTGAAAATGGAATGCACTGGTACCCTGCTTCTTCAAGCAACAAAAATGTCTCAACAACTATTTGAAATGTCACTGGATTTCAACATTTAATAATCCCTAAACAACGTGATGTCTGACTTCCATCAACAGAGTAATGGATGAATGGAGGCAACGGTGACGTTAGCGAAAGCCACGGATGAATTGAGGCAACAATGACATCAATGGAGCGAGGGATGGATGGAGGCTTTTGTATGAGTCTTGTGGAATAAGAAACCAACCCCTTCGTGCATTAAACTGATGGCTAATTGGTGGTGGTGGCTGGATTTGTGACGAGATGTTGCAGTCATGCCACAATGCCGTGGTTGTGTCGAAGAAAAGAGACAACAGGAAGGCTCTTACAAAGTCGATGGTAGCAGTGGTAGTTCAAGGGCGGAAGGTTGCGGTGATTCAGGAGATCCAATTGTGGGCCAGAGGCTGCGTTGGTATTAGACAAATGCAGCAGCGACCAACCTGTAAGTTGCTCTATTTTGAGTTTATATATATATATATATATATATTATTATTTTTTTCATCTATATATTTCTTACATTATTTTCCTTTCAATATCCAACATATATATATATATAATATTTTTTATGATCTTTTTATCTCTTTCATGTTTTTACAAATTATTATTATTATTTTTGTTTTCTTTTTTCTTTCTTTTCTTCTTTCTTTCTTTCTTCTTCTCTTTTTTATTTTTATAATGGCTAAAGGTTTGATGGTAAAATGGAGAATCTCCAAAATTCTGTAACGAAATGCGTTAATTACGATGACAACAAGATTGACGAAAATTGATGGCCAAAGGCAAGATTAGACTAGCTCTGTGTAGCGATTAAGCGCGTAGAAGATCGAACAACTCTGATATCAATGTAATGAACAAATGTTCGTACTTCACAATAATCCTCAGAATACTTCGAAGGAAAAAATATCCATTGTAGGACAAGTAATTGTATGTCAGAGTGTTTGAATACAAGTGACATGATGTTACAAATGAGGGCGAGAGTTTGCTTATATAACTAGAAAGGTAAGTTTTCACAAATGGTCATGTCTTTAGAAAATTTCTCTTCAATACTAACTATTAGTTAATAAATCATTGTTTATGTCTATTATTATTTATATTATTTGTATTATTTTTTTATATATATTTTATTCATAACATTGATCCAACAGAACTTCTCCAAAGACAAGAATATAGCTCCAATAGACAAAATGCTCCATAGATCACATCTCTCCAAAGATGTAGGAGGGACAAAATTCTCTAAGAGATGTTGAATTAGTCAAGTGATGATGAATGAAATGAAAATTACTCTCTATTTATATAAGGAGTATGATTCATGATATTAGCTTAAAAGCCCCTACAAACAAGTTTGATCACAAGATACCCTTGGGTTACAAGTCAACCCACTAGCTTTTGATCAAAAGTGCAAAATAAGCCCACACATGTGAGTCACTAGCCTTCGAGGGCTAGTGTCATGCATGAAATAGGTTCCATGTCACATCTGCAAGTGCTATGAGGTGTAAAATATGGTGTAGTAGCATGTAAAAATCATAATTTGAGGGTTGGTCGTCATACTTACCTCAATGGTTCTTTGTGTTCCCAAAATACAGTCGGGACACCACAAAGTGGTCTCCATGGGTCTCCAACTGCTCATAATGTTCATCTCTACTCCAACGTTGTGGTATTTCTAGGTTCTACTAGCCCTCTCATGTCTCTGAAGGTGAGACCATCCTCATTTGGGCCATGAATCAACTTCCATCCCTCATAAGGTGCTAAGGTCAGCTTGAGGGCATGTCACATGTAGGTTTGCCTTCTTGAATAATCATCAAATCTAGTGCAAAGTGGTAGAACATCATAGGTGCAGGAGGTCCCCAGGGTGATGTGTGATGTGTTGTTGCTGCTAGGAGGCCCAAGGCTCTCAATTCTTCACTTGTTAGTTCCAATACACTTCTTTGATGGCCTGGGTACCTGTGGAGAGGTGCCCCAGGCATGGGCTGTTGAACCACCTGACAATCACAAGTTAGATTCTAGTGAAAGAAACCAATCATTAGGGACAATAATCATGATTACATCTAAGTGAACCAAGCTTGAATGTAATGGGCTATGTAATACTTCAAATAAGGATTCCCTTCCAAAATCAGGGCCTTGAGCTCACAATGGTGTTTCCTCCCTAGGTAGGAGTGGCTAAAGGACAACCCTATTAAGTGTTTCCAGCCCGTAAGGGGAAGTAAGATTTACTCATTCCACCCTTAAAATGATAGGTGTTAGTGAATAATAATGATGTTATAGAGGGGAGAAGACTTCATGGCCAAGTGACATGGCGAAAGGGACCAATGGGGATCTACATCCTAAATTTATAGATGTGAGTAGGGAACAATTGTGAATGCATGAGTTACCAACTCGACCTTAGTTTTTCCACACTCTTGTGTGCCTTTTATTTTTTCTTGATTTTTCTTTGTATTACTACTAATATCTCAAGGTTAGAGTTTGCTTTGAATGGTATAGCAGTTGTATTACCCTTAATGATTAGTCAATTTATCACTCATCAGGGTTGGGACATACAAGAGTTCCCTCTTATAATTGTAATAGAGAAACATATGCTCAAGAACCAAGTGGTGGCCATAAGGAGTAAGATAGAGCTCATGCTAGTTTTTTGCCCACGTGCTAATTTGTATGTCCCAACCATCTTTTTCATTTTGATATTTTTTCTTTTGATTTTATTTTTGTGTTCGTGATATGCTTTTTTTGTTTCTTTTAGTTGCATCAAGCTCCTAGGGAAAAGTTCTGGGCACTACGTAGGTATGAGGATGTATGGGTGTGAAATCCCAAACAATCAATGATCAGTTGAACTCAAAGAATGGATGTGAGATAAGGGCTTGTAATGCATGATGGAAAGTGTTAAGTATGGCATAAGAAGGGATCGAACTATGCTATCTCAATCAGATTTTCCCAAGTAGTGCCCTTCCTACACCCATTGAGCCATTAGGGGAGATCCCACTAGACTAGGATAGAATATTAATCCCCCATTAAAGGTGAGAGAACAAGATCATGATCAAAGCACATCCTTCTTCTAGGTCACCCCATAATGCATATCAAATGCCCAAATACAAACAAACATAAGCAACTGTTATAAAACCAGCTCACAAAAAGATAGAAAAGATAGTGTTGAGCCTCAAACTTGCATCTTTCCTACACCTTTTTCTAGCTTATTTCCATTCACTTGAGCCTCCTAAGCCATCAATATCATTGCATATTAGTTATAAAAGAGAATTTAAAGTGGTTTCTTGACTATGTCTTTGTGTTGTTGTTTGAACTAGATTTTTGCTTATGAGCTGCAGAATCTTGTCAGTTTCCGCTTCCAGCTCAACTTTCCGCAGCTGTTTTGTCAAAGTCTATATTGCAGGTGTCTTCAGGCAAATCGAGCCTCATGGGCAAGTTGAAAACGACGTGGACATGGACCGAGTCCTATTGGCTCAGTCGAATTCATCAAAAGAGGCCATAGTCAATGGTGGTCAAAGTGGTGGACAATAGAAGAATCCTACAGTAACAGGACTCTGTTTCTAGGCACGTGAAAGATTTTCGTGGTCGTTTCTAAACTTCTGGAGGCACGCTGACACCTGTAGGCTACCCACGATGTAAATCCAACAAGCCACTTTCATTAGATTGCATCACCTCGGCAGCCATGATGCTAGATCCGTGGACTTTGTTATTCACGTGTCCTCCGTCAGCGCCGTTTTTAGGAAATCAGTTATGTAGCTTTCTGTTATAAATAATGCGTCCCCATACGCATAATAGTTAGCCTTTGTAATGTAATTTTTCTGTAAAGAAAGCCCACTGTGCCGTGACATTATTTCCTTGTTATGACTGTGTTTTGAATACATGAGAAGACTCTGTTCATAAGCATAATTCGTGGTTGATAGCTGTTGCCCGAGGTTGTGCAGAGGGCCCCTGCACACACCGAGGTTTTGTTTATTGCTGTATAGTTTCATGCTTTATTTACTTACGTTCATTATGCCATATTTATTCACGTGTATATATTGCATCTCTTATGGTATTAACGTTTTATTTCTGTCCATAATTTTTCATGCTTTATACTGCTGTTAACTAATCAGTGTCTTTGTTCCAGATTACAGTAGGCAGCTCGGGCATTTTCACATAGTTTTACAATGACTAATGACATGGAATCAGTCTTGTCCTTCTGCTAATTTATTTTTCTTAGTTTTTAATTCCAGCACTATTTTATTTATTTCAGTTTTGTACATTTTCTTTATTAGTTAGATTAGATATTAAATTACTCATGTCATTATCAGTTACCTCTGAAAGCCATAGCGAGACTAATGGTGAGGGATTGAAGTATGAGTGTGTAGTTTGATATTAATTTATTTTTCTGCAAATTAGATATTAAATTTCTCATGTTATTATCAGTTACCTCCGAAAGCCATAGCGAGACTAATGGTGAGGGATTGAAGTATGAGTGTGTAATTTGATATTAGTTCATTTTTCTGTGAATTAGATATCAGATTGCTCAAGTTGTTTATAATTACCTCCGAAAGTCATAGCTAGACTAATGGTGAGGGGTCAGAATATGAGTTGATGTCATTTGATTTTAGCTTTACTTTGCTTGCAATTCTTGGATTTCTTTGAGCACAGTTTCTTTCGTATTCAGATAGCAGCAAGGGTAATGGGTTTCATGATCAATAGTTCACTGTTTGTTTGACTAATATAGTGTCACATTTTCATTTTCTTTTAGGAATTAATTTTGTCATTGCATGTTTTAAACCCCTTTTGAAGTTTGAAGTTTGGGAAATCATTATAAAGGACATCATTGCCTTGAACATTTATATCCATACTTGTCTTTTAGAATTTCCATCTCACATTAGGAAACCAACCAAGATAAAAAACCCCAAAATAAATAAAAAACAAAAAACGACAAAAAGTAATAGATAGGTTACCTTGCACATATAGTGCACCACACTTCGTCAGCTTACGAATCCCGGATTGACAAATTAATGTAGCAATTTAGGACACACTAAATTGACCAAACATTTTGGCGCCATTGCCAGGGAAGTGTAACTAGGTAGCCAATTTCTTAAAAAATAAAACAATAATAAAAAGAAGGGAAGAATTGATAGCTTCTTGAAGTATGCTCTCCTCTTGCACCTAGTGTGATCTGGAGGATCAAAAAAGAGAGTTATTGGTTCAATAATTTCTTAAGTATGCTATCTTCTTGCACCTAATGTCATTTGGAAGATCAGAAAGAGAATTATTAGCCCAACTTAAAAATAAAAAAATGACATGCATAGAGCAAGAGATTCTAGGGGAAGGTTTATAGCTAGAGCCAAGAGTTCGATTTTTACAACTCCAGCTTCTTCAAGGCATAGACAAGATTCACCACCATATACTCCTAGTCTTAAGATCCCTAGAATTCTAGGAGCAGCAGCTGAATTAGAAGATTCTCCTACACTATCTATCAAACCTCATCTAGAAGAAAACCCTTTCTTTACTTCTACAGGAGAGCATATTGTAATCAAAGAAGTAGAATCACCTGAAGAAGAGGAAGGGGAAATTCCTCCTCGTTCTCCATTAATAGAAGAACCAGAGGACTCTGAGGACTTTGAAGAAACTATCATGACAGAGGAAGTAGTAGATGGATTTGGAGGTAGAGGTAGAGGTAGAGGAGGAGGAAATAATGGAGGCAACAATGGTGGAGGTGGAGGTAATAATGGAAGAAAAAGGGAAGGAGACAACTCGTCTAGATTCCCTATAGTTGATGAGGAAACTCATACAACGATGAAAAACATCTCACCATCTGTCCTCCCCAACTTTTATGGATTACGAAGTGAGGATCCTGAAACATTTTTGTTTGAGTTTGAAGTAGTGTGCCGAACCTATGACTATACGGAAGACTCTTAAAAACTCAAACTGTTTCCTTCAACATTAAAAGGAGCCGCTTTGAAATGGTTCATGGGATTAGTCACCCAATCTATTAGGACTTGGAATGACATGAAACAAACATTTCTGGATAGATACTTGGACTATTGCATGCCCACCAATCACAAGGATGAGGTATTCAAAATGGTACAAAAAGAAGATGAAAACCTGGAGGATTTACTTGAAAGATTTCAATACAACTTAGAAAAAGCAAAGATGAGCAACTTAGATGGGGAAACTTTGAAAGCCCTTTTATTGAAAGCCATCAGAGATGAATGGATAGATATTTTAAACATGATGGGGAAGGGAGACATTTCTCAACTTCCACTTCATGACATAGCATAACTATGTGTCCATCTCTCGAGAGGAAAATCTAAGACAGGAAAAGGGCCTAGAGATCCTTCTCTTATCAGGGCAAACAAATCTGCAACTGGGTCAGTAAGTAGGGCAGAGATTGGCAATATGCTTGATGAATTCAAAACTGATATCTAGGGAGCCTTAGTGAACAACTAGACACCCTTAAAATTCAAAACAAGCAGAAAACAGAAACTGATGCTCTAGCCATCTTTTGTCCGAAATGTAGGAAGAAACATGCTTTAAAAGAATGTCCCTTGGATGCAAAATTTGTAGAAACATGTATGATTTTCTCAGAGAGTTATGAGACCAAGGATTGTTCTTCAATTCCTAGGCTCAAAGCCGTCTTTCAAGAAGATCCAAATTCAATAGAATCTCTCTATTTTGTTGCAAGAAGACTTTGGCAGGGGCAACAAAACCAAGGGTTTAACAACCTCATGAATTTTCAACCCCCGCCAAATTGGAATCCTTGGCAACAACCTTGGCCCCAACCTCAAAATCCATACCAATCATGGGCACAAGGAATGCAAAATCCTTATGGGAGATTTGCTCAATTTTATCAATTTCCTTCATCTTTTCAAAATCAACAAACTCCACAACTTCCAAATCAAAATCCACAACTTTCATTGCCATTTCCTCCACAACAACCTTCTCAACAAAATCCAAATCCTCAACTCATGCTCCCATTTCAACAAAAGACAAATCAACTACCCTCTCAGCCATTCCCAAATCCTAACAATAAAAACCCTCAGAATACTTACATGATAGAAGGACAACAATTTCCTACCTATATGATTGTTCCTCTCAATTATGTACAACTCAGATCTGGTAGAGATTTAGAAAAACCTTCTATAGATGTCCAAGAGAAAGATACCTCTAAGGAGGACTCTCTTAAAGTCAATAAAGGATCTGAGGAAGCATCTCCTCAAACTCAAACATTCAAAAAGAGAAATAAAAGTCAACCCCCACGACTCCTATAGTTGAGCAACCTGCATCTTCATCCACGCCTCCTTTCCCTGAGAGATTACAAATTGATAAAGGGGTGGAAAAACAAATCTTGTTGCCTAACTATGATTTTCTAGATGAATTAAAGAATGTGTGTATCAAGATTCCCTTGTTATAAGCCATTAGAGAGATTCCTATTCTAGCAAAAACAATAAAGGAGTTGAGTCTCAAAAGACCAGGAAGGAAACCAAGAGATACAAGAAGAATCCACTTGGTAGGAAAAATTGCAAATATCATGATGGGAAAAATTACCATGCAGAAGTATGTAAATCCAGGTAGTCCAATTGTCAAGACACATATAAATGGGATAGAAATTCCAAACACTGTGATTGACCTAGGGTCTGCTATCAACATTATGAGTAGACGGACTATGGAACAACTTAAACTTCCTAATCTCCTTTTTACACCTACTTTACTGCAACTTGCAGAGATCAATAATCAAACCAGATGGTGTATTAGAAGATATTTCAGTCTCCTTAGATTCTTGGAAATATCCAGTAGATTTCATGATTTTGACTCCCAATAGTAATCTAGGAGGGCACCCACTCATCTTAGGAAGACCTTGACTATCCACAGCTGATGCTTTCATTAGTTGTAGATCTGGGGATATGTACATTTCTAATGGTAATTCAACAAAGAAATTCAATTTGTATCCTCTAGAAAAAGCAATCACAAAAGTAGGAGACAATGAATGGGTCGATGATGAGGACACTATACAACCTGTCTTTACCATTTCTGAAATCAGTGAGGATAGTCAAATTATGAACACATTAGAAAATTTTGAGACATCTTCAGAATATGACCCCACACAATTTCAGTTGGATTTTGACATTGAATATTTATCATCAAGACAAATGTCTCTTTACTCTATGGAAGAGTTCGATAGTTCTACCATTGAGATTTTTCCAGGGAAAACATTGAATATCAACAAAAATTTGGAAAAGTCACAACAAGAACTAACCAAAATCTTGTGAAAAAACTCTATTGCATTTGCATGGGAGTATACATATATGAAAGGTATTGATCCCAAGACTTGCATCCATCATATCTATATTGAGGAAACCAGTAGACCAATCAGACAACCTCAAAGAAGGATGAATCCAAATCTTAGGGAGATAGTGAAAGAAGAGCTCCAGAAACTGCTCAATGTAAACTTCATTTATCAAATTGCAGATAGTCGATGGGTTTCTCCTTTGGTTATAGTACCTAAAAAGAATGGTAAATGGAGGGTATGGATTGATTACAGGGAATTGAATAAAGCAACTTTGAAGGATCACTTTCCTTTACCTTTTATCGATCAAGTATTAGATACATTAGCAGGCAAAAAATACTTTTCATTTCTGGATGGTTTTAGTGGTTCTAGCCAAATTCAGGTAGCACCTGAGGATCAAGATAAGACCACATTTACCTGTCCATGGGGGACTTTTGCCTATCGAGTGCTTCCTTTTGGGTTATGTAATGCACTCGCAACATTCCAAAGAGTAGTACTAGGAATTTCTTCTGATCTAATTCATGATTGTGTAGAGGTTTATATGGATGACTTTACAGTTTATGGTGACTCATTTGAAGAAGCATTAGGAAATTTTGAAAAAGTACTTGTACGGTGTAAAGAAACAAACCTTTCATTAAGCCATGAAAAATGCTTTATGATGTTTACTGAAGGTATTATTTTAGGACATCATATTTCAAGGGATGGGATTAAAGTTGATAGATTAAAAGTTGAAGTCATCTCCAATTTGCCTATTCCAAATTGCCAAAGAGATGTTAGAAGTTTTCTAGGATTTACTGGATACTATAGAAGATTGATAGAAAACTTCACTAAAATAGCATCTCCACTCTTCAAATTGCTTACAAAAGATTGTGAATTCAAATGGGATCCTGATTGTCAATCAACATTTGAAACTTTGAAAACAAGAATATCTGAAGTGCATATCTTGAGAGGACCAAATTGGAAGCTCCCTTTCCAAATTTCTACAGATGCTTCAGATACATATCTAGGAGCTGTGTTGGGTCAAAAAGATTTAGTCCCTTATGCCATTTACTATACCAATAAAAATTTGACTCCCACTGAGTTGAACTATACTGTGACTGAAAAAGAGTTTTTAGTTGTTGTTCATGCAATCAATAAGTTTAGACATTATATAACAGGCTATGAAACTTTTGTCCATACGGATCATTCCACAATTAGATATCTAATGAACAAATCTGTTTCTAATGGAAGAGTTACAAGATGGCTCTTACTTTTACAGGAATTCAATATTACTGTGTTGGATAGAAGAGGAAAACAAAATACAGTAGCTGATTTCTTGTCTAGGATCCAAAATACTAAAGAATATTCTCCTATAGAGGATAAGTTTCTAGATGAATATTTATTTGCAGTAACTACTAGGAATCCTTGGTATGCAGATATTGCCAACTATTTGGTTACAGGGAAACTGCCTCCACATCTATTTCCTGGTGAAAAAAGAAAAATTATTCGGGAGAGTTCAAAATATTCATGGATTTCTAACGAATTGTTTAAAACGGGGCCATATTGTGTGATCAGAAGATGTGTTCGGGAAGATGAAATGCCTGAGATCCTCAAGGCATGTCATGATGAGCCATGCGGTGGACACTTTGTTGAAAAAAGGACGGCCTATAAAATCCTTTCTTTAGGATATTATTGGCCTTCCCTCTTCAAGGACACAAAAGAATATGT
>APFE030420000.1:129510-142465 GCA_000404065.3 Pinus taeda | reverse complement strand
CCCTTGGTTTTGGACATGTATGATTGGGGTTGCAGTGCCCAAAAATGTCTATAACACTCTTCTTTCACCCTTTATTTATTTACTTAATAGGATTATGCTTCAACACTTATTATTTTCAATGGGTGGAAGAGGGATCCCAACTTATTGAGAGCAGATGATGTTTCCCCTTTAGAGAAGTATTTATGTATCCTCTAATATTAGTTTGCCCTGTTTTGATTTTCCCCTTATCCTTTCCCTACTTGACTGAATCGACAAGAAAAACATTATATACTTGCAATACCACGTTGGGGAATGAGAATACTAGAATAGAGATGGGTTGTATAGTTCAACTAAAGGCTTTCCATTCAAGTGGATTGTATTTTCCATTCAGACATCATTGACTTTAAATATATGTAAACCCAAGATAGAGAAGAGGAAATAGATAAGCCAAGCATTGTTTGTCATCAGAACTTTCCTTTTCAAGTTTTTTCCACAGTGTATTTTGATCCAAACAAAAGCATCTTTCATGGAAAGTATTATTGAACAAAAAAAAATAAAATACATGATAAAATAATGAAACAAAACCAAAATAATCAATAAAATGGAGGCGGAACATAAAAAAAACATGCAAAGTAAACAATAAGAAAACAAGAAAATGCAGAGACTCGATGGAGAGTAGGATAGAGGGTGGATGCAATGCAAGGGAAACTAAATGAAAATAAGCCTACTCCTAACCTAATCAACTACAAGGTGAGGGCTAAGTGTAATGATATTTCCAATGAAGCCACAATAATTGGTCCTAACCTACTAACACAAATATAAGAGCAATTACAACCACTATATAATAAAGTGCAACAAAAAAAATGAGAAATTTAATATCTTGCACAAAAATTAGAAGGTCTTTCTTAAAGGAAGAAATATTGGTCATACCACTTGACTTTACCCAACCTTCCACCTTACCTTTTTTATGAGAACAAATATCATACAAACCTCCATAACTCCTTGTGAAAGCACTTTCATCTATATTGTCTTGCTTAGAAAACATCAAGAAATACCGAAGCTTTCTTTTAGCAAATGGGATTTCTAAGTAAGATACTTCTAATTGATGATAGATTGGATCATGAAATACAAAACAATCCTCTTGGAAATCCTGAAATCCTTGAGAAAAAGAATTTTCAATTAATAGAGTGGAATTAGGATGAGAATCTTGCGAGGGAAAGTAAATATGATCATATTCATAATGTTTTTCAAGATATTGAGGGCCTAACATAAACATTAGTGCAGGTTAAAGTTCCTCAACTTCTGGACAAGTATCTAATTATTGTGATGATAAACCATAAAGATCAATTGATGTAAAACAACCATCCTTATGTATGCTCGTGGGAAAATGATCAATTGAATGACATTTGTCAGGACAAGAACCACAATTAGATGAACTAATTAAGGCATAATATTCTCGGTTAGGAGACATCAGAGATATATAATTTTGAATATATCTACAAATTATTTGAATGAAAAAGTCATCTCCCTCATATGTTGAATGTGACAAACCATCTACTTGTGATTGGTTAGAAACTGGATTGACATCATAATCATTAAAAAAGAATGCCAATATAGAAAACACGTGAAACCGATCAAGAAGTAGTGGATGAAAGAGAGGAACTTGATTCAGAAAATAACACAAGCATTCATTTACACATAACATGATATCTGGTGCCATGAACAAAATAAACAATATCATAAAGTTCACAAGAAGGATTAGGATTTGATTACTTTCAAAAAAATGTGACAAGTATGAAACCTTTGGCTAAAGATAATCTTTAGGATGATCAACTTCATAGCTTCACTCATCCATGAAAGGTATGCATTCCAGACCCAACTTTGACACAAGAGATATACATGAGGGATGATTAATTGAAATAAAATCTTCAATCTGAGACACCAAATATTTAAAGTTGAAAGACTTAAAATTAAAATAACAAACATCTTTCAAGAATGAATTTTAATTTAGTGAAACCATGAAAACGAAATAATTTTGCAAGAATATCCAAATCTGATTTGCCTGAGGGATCTTACCAGAGTTGCAAGAACCTGACATAACCATCAATGGAAGTTGAAGTGCCTCGACGTTTTGATAAGTCCTAGAAATTTCAATAATTATAGAATTGCATTTTCAATATTGAATTAGATCATGCATGGTGTATGGAAAACTACCTTTAGTAGTTTTAATAAGATCGCTATTATACAAATGGAAACAATCTACATCACTAATTTAGTCAAAATTTATTTCTTCAACAAATATATTACCCAAGTCGAAAGATTGTTCTAATTTCACATTATGAGTAACCTGGATAGAAGATTTTTCTTCATGCAAAATAAGAAATGATAAAGAATGGAATGGATACTTGATAAGTTTCTTACATTCTTCTTCATCATGGATAACCTCACTACCATCTGTAAATTCATAATACAACTCACCAGATGATGAACAAGAAGAACATGGAGTATCTTCTTCATAATTTAATTCTTTACAAAAAGTAGAAAACAAGGGATATTGAGGTTTAGAAGTGGAAGTTCCCATAAGAACATCTTCTTGAACCAAATCAAATTCAAAACAAAAACTTTTGAAACAAAATATTATTGAAAAAATCAAATATTAGCCAATGCACTTAGGAAACCATCATCACACTTATCAATAAAATTAGAATAAATGGAATGATGGTTGCCGAAGACTTCAGGTTGATTGAGAAAATTAAATTCATCTAATTTCTTACCGAGTTTCCTAGATTCAAAATAAACCAACGATGGGAGAAAATTATCTTGACATGGGGAATTTTGAAAAAGATAGTAAAGATGGAAATAATCCTCACTTTCATTTTCCTCTACCTGTGAAGAATGTTTTCCTTTCACCTGATCAATGTTTGGATTTAGAATAGGTTGATCGAGTAAATCATGGGGCAAGGGATCATGAGAAAGAGATGATAGAGGATGACAATAATTTAAATCAGATTTAAGACTAGAGATATGAGTTTCAATACCATCTTGAGAAATCAAGGGATTAGCCTTCACCTTGGGTTCCATGAACCATATCAAGGTTTCATCCATTAGGTCTAAATCATGGAAAGCAGTAGAATAATGAGGAGATGGATTAGGTATTAGATTTCTAGATTTCCCAAATTCAACATTATCACTGGGAGGCACCTAAATTAGTACTGGAAAAGGAGAAAAAGGAAAAAAAGGAATAGTATGTTCCTCCTCTGAAATTGGACGTGCCTCACAATTTCTGAAAGATGGGGGAACAAGAACATATGGGGGTTTAGATTCACCATGTAAAGAGATATGAATCAAAATTTTTAACTTCCTTTTGAGGAAATCCTAATTTGTAATTCTCCAATAAACTCATAACATAAGTGAAGGAATCAATTAGAAAAATCCTCAATTGATTTATTGGGCTTCATTGTAAGTTTATTAATTCTTTTAAGAACATCTCGATAATCATACTTGTAAAAAACTTGATGAAGCTCCTTGAGAAATTGATGAAATGAATGGATGGAAGAATATGGTAAGATATGACACCATCGATTCACACGACCTTCAATATTGAGAAAGAAAAGTGCACAATAAAAATTTTCGTCATCGATTTCATAATATTCAAAAAATTTAAGGAAATTAGAAATATGCTCAGTTATGGACGTTCCATACTCACCATCAAAATTCAATTGACACAAATCATAAAGAGGTTCATCAAGGATCAAAATTTGAATAATAGATAAATTTGAAAAACACCTCGGGAGTATGGTTTTAGGATGAGCCATTAAATTTAAGAGATTCAAAATAGACTCAATGGGCACAACTTGTCATCTAGCCCTCCTTTTAGTGCTGGAATGTTGACAGTGGTGGAAACTACCAACATAAAGGGGGTCTCCTTGATGTGATGTCCTAATTTGACCTCACACCATTTGGAGTAGGAGCCCCATCTAGAGTATTGGCCCAACCACCATAACACAAAGGTTTCAATAGATAACATAAGAGATTATATGCATAAACATTGAATTAAAAAGTAAGTTAACATTGTGTAACGCCAATTGCAATATGTAAAAGGATAATTTCATGAGGGGAGAGACAAAAGTGAGCCTCTAGAATGAAATTAATAGTACTAATCTAAGAGAGATACACGAGAGAATAAAAGGATTGATAGCAAAATAAATCACATAATGATGTTAAGGTGAATACAACACACATTCAACAAGGTGAGTACCGAAGCCACCAAAATAGTTCAATTTATCTAGTACATATGAACACAACATACACCATAAACATCTCAAGAATAGTCCTAAAAATTTTGTGGTACAGACATGAAAATGTGTTGGCGCATAGAGCTTCAATTAGTTGAAAGATCCAAGTAAATAGTTAAAATGATGAGACACTAGTTCTAGTAGTGGAACATTAAGTCACTTCTTGCTTCTCCAAAGAATATTTTTCTCTCCTATGCCAAGTAGAGAACTCAAGACTAGCTCTCCAAATATTAAGCCTCCAAAATACCCTTTCTTGTGTTATGAGGTTTCTTTTATAATGAGGGGGATGAACTTTCATATCCCCATGACTCTTGAATTACCCCCAGGACGCTTGGACTTCTTAAACACTCTTGAACTTCTAATTACTTTTAGACTTCCCATAAAGACATCTTGTCCATAAATGACTACGTGAATTTTCATATTCCACATATGACTCATGGACTTCCACACATTACATTTTTTCCTTTTCTTGAGAATACATCATTACTTTCCACATGATGATTTGGAATGGAACATGAAAACATATTGACCATTATGATTATACTTGTACAAATTAGAACTTCAAAATGATGACATGGAATTCATAATGGTTTGGCAACGGCAAGATGTCTTCCTTGCTACTTCTTCTTGCATTCTTGATGATAAATACAATCAATGCTTCACCTTCATGCAAGATCTACTCTGTTACTTATCTTCACCATCTAGAGGGCATTTGATCAACATCAAAATCTTATGAGTCATCATGCAGTGTATTCTTCCTATTTTGGTGCATGATCTGCTTCATGTATCCATGACAGCTTCCTTCTATTCTTCTTCTTCGCAGTTGTTTCTTTATGCTTTCTTCTTGGTATCTTCTCTTGAGCATCACATTGTCATGCTAGGAAGGAACACTTTCCAATGAAAATAATTCAAGACGAGGTGATTAGTCTAAAATATCTATTATATCACTACCTAGCTCATGGAATGATTTTCTCATGATAAGCATGGGAGAGGGTTAAAATAAGAAGGCTTGATTAGGAGGGCATAGTCAAAATCATCAAGGTTGACAAGAGGCCTTCAAGGTGTGCTTATGCACTCAAGAAAGAGAGAGAGAACACCAAGGGTGGAATGGCACACTTTGAAGAGACAAAGGAGTGAGGCTTCAGGCCTCTAGGCCTTCAAGGTGCTCTCATGCACTCAAAGAGAATAAGAAGGTGCAAGGGTGCACTTTGAAGAGACGAAGGAGAGAGGCTTCAAGCCCTTAGGCCTTCATGGTATGCTCATGTGCTCAAAGAGAACAAGAAGGTGCAAGGGAACACTCTTAAGAGACAAAGGAGTGATCATTCAAGCCTTCAAGGTGCGCTCAAGTGCTCAAATAGAATAAGAGGATGCAAGGGCAGACTCTAAAGAGACGAGGGAGAAATATTCAAGCCTTTAAGATGTGCTCATTCGCTCAAAGAGGGATCATTAGTTCATGCTGAAGGAGTGTGCTCAAGCTTCAGGATTTGCTACTCCACCATGCGCTTAAAGGGAAGGATGAATATTTGTGCTTTGTGATTGTGCTATGTGCTCTAAGGATTCGTGCTTCATGAGTATAGCATGAGATCTAAGAGGGCATAAATATTCTGTTGGGTCCCTATAATACTAGTGATTACCCCATTACTATTGTAGTTGTATCCCTTATTAATATTGTTGTGCCCCTATTGTCCCCATATTGTTATTATTGAGCCCCATAGAATCCCTCTATTGTTATTTTTGTGGCTTTATATTATTATTATTAGGTCGGCTAGGTTATATTGTCACTCCTTAGACTCCTATATATAGAAAGGAGGTTTTGTCATTTGAATCATCTAAGAATTGTTCATTTATGTAATGTAAATGAGGTTGCCCCCTCGAAGAGGTTAAATTTTAAGGTGTTGATCTATCTTTTCTATCTTTTTCTTGAGTTGGTTTCATAACATTTCGTATTAGAGCTTTGGATTCTAGGGTTTCACTGCTCCAAACAAGTCATCGTGGCATTTTCGCTATAACATTTTTTTGGCGACAGTTCAAAAGCTAAAAAAAAACCCATTTGAGAAGACATCGTGCTGAATCTTGGGCCAAATTTCAGAGCTCTTCGCACTATATTTGCGGAGATATGATTTGAGGAAGTTGGTCTTTTTGCAGACTCCTGAATTACATTCCAAATAGGTGACCTGGGGAAAATCTTCATAACTTTCTCTCTGAGCATCAGATTGAGATTACGTCATAAGGTACAGAAATAGGATAGATTGTAGTTTCTTGTATATATTGTTCAGAGCCAAAGGTCGAAACAGTGACTCGCGACACATCGTACAAGTTCTTTCTACTGAACTAGTCTATAATTAGGACATTGTGGGAGATTTTGCATAACTCTTCCTTGGAGAATCCAATTTCGATCACGCTAGTGGCATTGGAAACAGGACACAGAGGACTACTAAAGGTCACAATTTTAGAAGTGGATGATTCGAAAGTACCGTGATACATCAGAGGCAATATCGAGTACCTACCAAGTGAAAAAAGGTGTGTAGTATTTTTTAAATTTTTTCTTAAGCTTGGTTTGAAAATTTATTTGAAGGAATTCAAAGGGCATAGTAGAGAATTATTATTGGTAATTGATGCCCTGAGGAAAGAAAATGCAAACACCTAGTAAGCAACCTGAAAGCTCTAGCATGACTCATGAAAAAGAGGAAGAAATGCTACATGATATATCAAAATTACAAGACCAGGTGCAACAAATGTCACTCTAACAAAAGCTAATAGAAGCTAAGATAAAGGGCAGGGAAGCTAAGATGGATGATTTGAAGATAGATTTGAAGACATATTTGAAGAGAGACATGGCAGACTTGAAGACAGATTTGACAAATTTTCCACAAGAAATACTTACTAATGGTGAAAAGGTAGTAAAGGAAACTCATGATGCGAACAAAAGAAATGTTAATTATGATTTTATAGACTCTAATGTGGGATCGAAGACCCACCATATTCTAAAGATCAATATGGGGAAGTTTGATGGCAAGGATCCTACAGCATGGATATTACAGATGGAGCAATTTTTCAATCTCAATAATGTGCAAAACACACAAAAGGTACGTATTGTAACTTTATATTTGGAACCAAATTACTTTGTATGGTATCAATGGCTTTGCTCTCGTAAACAAATTATCACTTGGGCAATTTTTATGGAAGAATTGACAGCACATTATGAGGATACAAAAAGCAACACTTTTTTTAGCCAATTGATAAGTCCCAAACAAAAGGGTTCAATAATGGAGCACATTAAGGAGTTCCAAAAATTGAACATAAGGGTAAAAAATATTCTAGAGGAACATAGGATTGATGTGTTCATAGGGAATTTAAAGATTGAGCATGTGTGTGCAAATGACTTGGCAGTTAAGACTTGGAAAAATAATTAAACACTTTACAAAATATCAATCAACCAATGGAATGACAAATTTTAAAATCCTTAGTAGGCTTCAAAATTAAAGTGCGAGAAAAATTTTGGAGGGTGATGATCACAACATAAATAGAACCTAAATCATTAGATAATGTGTTTAGTGTGGTAAGAAATGTTTAAAGAAAATTATGAAAACAAGGAGGTCTACTACCAAAAGATATAAAGAAAGAAGTATTTCCACTCTTAGCCTCTAACAACCTACATGGTTGACATCGCATCAACTACAAGATAAAAGTGAAAAAGGTATTTATTAAAATCGTGATCATAAATACACTAATGGTCATAAATGGGATGAGAAAAAATTATTTTACATAGATTGTGCAGAGGAAGAAAAGGAACAATAAACATCAAAAGAATAATATTTACACCAATAACCAACCCGAAGGGTTGAAAAAGAAGAAATAATTCCCATCATATCTTGTAATGCATTGGCAAGAATTATCACTCCTAAAATTCTCAAGATAGAAGGATTTATCAAGAAGAAAAAATTAAGAGTGTTGATTGATTCGAGTAGTAGACATAATTCTATTCCTTGTAAGATAGCTAAGTATTTTAATTTCTTTTTATATCTAACACCAGAGTTTCAAGTAATGGTTTCATATGGAGGAAGTATAAATTGCTTAAGAAAGTGTCATACTATCAATATAATCATGGGGGAATATGTATTGAATAGTCTAATTCTTTCCATTTGAATGGGTTGTATTGATGTTGTAGTAGGAGTCCAATGGTTATAGTCTTTGGGAATGATAAATTTTCAGTTTCAAGAATGTTTCTTGAATTTTTTCTGGGAAGGAAATGAAATTGCGTTAAGGGGTATCATAGGGAAATTTGGGAATATAGTCAATGTTAGTTGTATGAAAAAACTTTTAAAGAAGGAACAATGAGGGGTAATTTCCCAATTAAGCTCACTATATTTTCAAACATATATGTCATCCATTTATCAAGATCTCAAAAGAGTCCTTGGCAATCATTCCAAGGCACTTGAGACTCCCAGAGAACTCCCGCCTATTTGCATTCATGATCATCTTGTTCACTTGATTCCATGAAGTGTTCCTCCAAACATCTTACCTTGCAGATATCCCTATTCCCAAAAGAGTGAAATTGAATGTATGGTTGCAAAAATGTTAGAGGCAGGTACAATTCAAACTTGTCAAATTTATTTCTCTTCTCCATTAGTATTAGTTTATAAGAAGGATGGATCATGGTGTATGTTTCCAAATTATAGAGAGTTGTTTATGTGGGCATTTGGAACTTTTGTCAACAAAGGGGCTATGACCCAAACAGGGACTCTTTATATAGCCTAATAAATTTAAAGTGGCCACTCCTGATGGGTTTAAAGACTTCATTGGCCTTTTGATATCTTCCTCTTGTGAAGAAAAGAGCCTGGGAATCCTAGATTTATCTAATGTTATATGTACATGAAACCTAAAATGATATGTTATATTAAGGTACCTAATCTATCAGTTAAATAAGTAGTAAAATATAATACACTAATTAGTAAATAGCTATTATTATACAATACAAAATCAATAAGAAATATAATATAGAAATAAAGGCACCATAAACTTGGTTAACTTGTCGAAATAATAAGGAACAAATTATATCTCTTTCGTTGTATATTTTTAAATGCAAATTATAGAACTAATTTAAATTATATATAAAATTATAATTTAAAATAATCAATAAATAATAAATATATATATAATGTCTTTTTTTATATATATGAGACAAAACACAGTAGTGTAAGCTTCTATTCTTTTTAAGAAAAGCTTGAATAATTGTGTATTTGTGTGATAACACGTCAAAATTAATATAAATGAAAATATATAAAGGTACCTAATAGTCTTAATGTTATTTATTACTGAGGCACTCAAATTGAATCATCATTACAGTTCCCAAAATAAAAAAATCCCTCAACACTTTACCCCTTAGTAGTTCAATAAACCAATGATGAAAGACTATGATAACCCAAAAACTATTATAGCATGGGTTAATTCAAATCATATGAAAACCACATTCTTGAATAGTCCAAATTCATAGAAATAGTTCACAAAAGCTTAGACCCAAGAAGTGTTAATATATTTGTTATCCTTAAGAAAAATACCATTGAAGCATAAATATAATTGAATGTGTGTATATGTAAAGAACTAAGACAATAAATAAAAAAATTCTATGAGGTCATTGTTTATTCATAGATTTAAGTCATGTAAATAACAACGATATGTTTTCATAGTATTTCCAAAGAAAAATTATAGAACATTGATTAATATGTATATAAAGTACCATGAATTAATATATATATATTTATATATATGATACTAGATATAACCAGTGAAAAAGTTCACTGGAACATTACAAAATATCGTAATTTAATAAGTTCCATATTCACCAAAAATTTTGACAACATTTTCCCCTTTTACTTGCAAAAATGAGGGTTTATATACATGATGGTAAACCCTACAATATTCTAAACTAAATATTCCAAAATCAAAAGAGTCTTTTCAAAAATATAATTCATCATTTTGACCTCCTGGTCAAATTACAACTATTCAAAAGAAAATAACATGATTGACTAATAGGTATTTGTGTAATACTTGGAATAGTTGCATCGTATCCAAAGTAACAAACTTTGTGAAAACAAACACCAAAATTTGGAGAATGAGAAGGACATGTTTACAAATTAAGAAATTAATATTAATAATCAAAATTTATTATCAAAATCAGCCTTACAAAATCTTTGATTTTGTAGCAGCCTTTTATAATTAGCAAACTAAACCAAATATAAAACACACCTTCAAAATATTTGATCTTGGAAAAAAGGCAATTAACATAACCTTCATTTAGTAGAGTTTGAATCATGTGTATATGGAGTAATGATCACTTTGACATTAGGTGATTTAATAATTAATTCCATGTCCATTGACTATGTTTTCTTCTCAGACCCTGCAAACTTTTTATCATTTTGATTATTCCTAAGTTGATTAAGTGTTATGAGAAAAATGTTCTCATGTATAAGCTACTTAACCCAATACTCAAGACAATGTACCATAACCAAATAACATTGATGCCAATACATGTCATTTGTCGATTTATTAGAGTCATTATTTCTATGAGGATGTTTGTTTGAGTTACTATCACCATCCTCAATGTAATTACCATTATCAACAAATCTAGAGTTATCACCAGATTGGGATTTGTTCTTCTTTGACAAAGGATTGAGAAGAGATTCCGTATCAACATAAACTTCCTTTATAAGGAAATTTTCCCTCTTATATCTTGCTATGGATATATTTATTTATAATTGTTTACTCTTCACTTGAGACTGAGGAATATGGTCTGACTAACTCATTTATGTTTCCTTTGCAGGTTCAGAATGAAGTTTATGATCCGAGAAATCTGGTTCAACATTATCCCTAAATTCTAGTTCGAATTCAACATGTTGAAACTCTGAATTCCTAACCATACTTCCTGTTATGTGGACAAACATTATTTTAGGCGTTCTGACCCTAGTATCATAAAACAATTCTCATCCATCAGAATGGAACAACTCATAAAGGTATAAGTTATCAATAATGTGAGATTCATATGGAGTCAGGCTGGATGGTTGGAGATTGGGTGAAACACTAGGGGTAACCTCTAGTTTCTTGACAACATGGGGTTTATCAAAGCCATTGTGAAGAACAAATGTGTCACATGTATCACCAGTCTTGGAAAATAAATGCTTCACCAAAATGAAAATCAAACCATGGTGAAAAAGAGACCAGTCAAGATTTTTGCGTTCGTCTTGGTATGCCTTACCAATATTGGTCAGGCTCTTATGTAAATAGAACAGGAGATTAAGATTATAACCTAAGAATACCATTAGCAAATGTATGTGATATATGAAGAAACACTCGTATCTACCTTCACAATGTATGAAACATAAAAATAAAACAAATATAACAAATTCTTCGACTTGATTTTAATAAAGTTGATTGGCATACCTTTGACATTATGTGCACATAGTTTGGATGCCAGAAATTTCCACCACGACACATTATGCACTGGATAATTTTTTTACTACTTTTCACCTTATGTGGAGAGATGATCCAGTTCTCCAATGAAGTTAATGTCGACTCAAATCTCCACATCATAGAGCTTGGATTTTATTCCATTGAAAATGGAGGTGAAATCCTTTACGACTTCAATTTTAAAACCCTAGAGGCATTGAAAAAATTCCCACCAACTTACCTCCTAAAAAAGAGTTAGATACTCTTCATATGATTCAATAATTTCACTCCCCAGTCAAATCCATTCAAACCACAGGAGGAATTGCAAAATACCTAAAAAAACTAGCTATGGTTATGTTTAGAAATGAGGAAAACAAGTTAGATAGAGTTTCAAATCCTAACCAATACAGTGTGACATGAGAAAATCGGGCAAAACTGAAAACAAGCAGCAAAAAACAAAGGAGGGGCCAATTTCATTTGAAGAATGAGAGGGGAGTTTGTTGGGTGGCCAACGAATTAGCAACTCACTAGCAGAACTTGTTTTCTCTATCTAAAAATTAATGATAATATAAAGGAAATATAAATCGGATGTTGTATGAAGAATAAATGTCGAATTAAATGATTATATATTACTTTAATTTAGCTTAGAACTGATAAAAATCTATTGCTCAGGTATATTTATTAATAAGTTGCATCATTGCACATAAATTTAAATAAAATCGATCATGATTCATAGATTATCAAAGAATTCATGATAAATAGATTCAATAAAGCAAAGAACTAACGAGACAGGTAGTGTAAATATGACTCCATTACCATAGGCATTACCTCCACTACTAGTTACGCATTCATAGCCTTGACAGGATGCATTTTTAACCTAAATTCAGATGATTTTATCCCATTATTAGGATTTTGGTTCATAAATTTCTTTTGATTTCCTTTACTTTTCATCGTTTGGTTGGAGATCAATGTCATGGTTTGGTGGCCAAATGATAATGCTTCCATTCACTGAAAACTAGGAAATGAACATGCAGGATCGTGATGATACCTATTTTCTTAAAGTCTAATGAATGTAACCCATCACCCTATCTTGGTTACTATATATGGTGATTTTATCCCTCAATCAACCATGATGATGGTAGGTCAACTCATGATCAGACCTCCTATCCTTCATCCAAGACCTATTTATAATGAATTAATTCAATAAGTAATCCCCAAGGGATCCTCTAATAGGTGGG
>APFE030420000.1:115505-129165 GCA_000404065.3 Pinus taeda | reverse complement strand
TGAAAAAGATTTTAGACATAATTTTTTTGTTTCAAACAATGGAATTATTGAAACTAAAAGCCAAAAGAAAAAGTAAAAAACATAACCAAAAATAAAAAATCAAACTAGATTCAAAACATATAGCAATATATACAAGGTAAAAAAATCACTGAAGGGATTCAAGAAAATAATTACTTCAGAAGTTTCCCATTAACTAGAAGTATTTCTGACTATCCTTGCAAAGCTTGTAGATGAAGTGTAGTGGGGCCAATATTTCTTCTAACAATGAAAGGCCCAAGCCATAGCCTCTGCAAATTTTAATGCTCCCCTTTGCCCTCATGTGCCTTGTTTGATTTGAGAACAAATTCACCTACCTCAAAGTTTCTATCAGAAGAATACTTTCCATCAAATAAATGTTTTACAATTTTCTGAGGTTGATGAAGCTTTTGTTTCGATTTCTCTTTTTCTTCTACCAATTAGACCAAGCCATCAATTCTTTTTTGCATGGCTGAATATTTGATCTCTTTTACTTTTGGGGATAGGTGTAAAGAAAGAAAAAATACATTAGGCGAAATAATTACTTCTCTGTCGTATAGAAGGAAAAAGGGATAACTACCAATTGCAACTTTAGGAGTTACCCAATCATCCCATATTTTGTTAAAGAGAGTTTTATGCCAATTCTTGTGATGCTCAGAGATTATTATTTTTCAATATTTAAAAAAAAAAAAGTATTTGGGGACTCAGTAAGGCCACTACCCTGAGGGTAATAGTTTGTTGAATACTTAATTTTAATCCCTTTCTCTAAGGCATAGAAATCTAATTCATGAGAGGAAAAATAAGATGCATGATTGAAACCAATGATTCTGGAACACTTAAATGAGTAACAATGTCAAAATCTAAGAAATATATTACCTGTTTAATATTAATCACTCACAAGGTGTCTTCCTCTACCCATTTAGCAAAATAAGAAGTAGTTGTTATTATGTATTTATGTTGTTGAGAAGGTGTAGGGTTCCTAGGACCAACTATGTCTAAGCCCCATTGCTGAAAAGGAACTTCAACAGGGATGGACTGAAGGGGCAATGCAATTTTTTTAACCCTACCATCAGCCTTTTGGTACGTTTCTCACCTTCATACCAAACCATGGGAATTATTGAATAAATTGGGCCAATAATACCGAACTCTTAGTACCTTGTGAGTAGTTGTATGCCCACCAAAGTTGCCACTAGCGGGACCATAATGGAGTTCATGCAGGACTTTACAATAATCATCTTGTTCTAGAAAATGAATTAGTACACCATCATAATGTTTATATAAAAGGATGGTATTGATCAATTGGAAAGGGGCCTACTTAAGCCTTAGTGCTCTTATTTTATTTTAATAAAGATAAGGTGGTGTTGTACCATTTAAAATATAAAATCTAATGTCAGAACACCATGATGTTGGATTATCAGGTACACATAAAAATTCAATTTGCATTACAAATACTTCATTATTAGAACAAGTATCATGTTTAGGAAAATTAATAGACTATGCAGTGAGTTTGGAAAGACCTTGACCCTTTACAATCTAAGCATGTTTTATTTCCAAATAATATTCTTAAAGGGTTGTGATCCAATGTGCCATTTCCTATCCTAACTTCTTATATACTAGCAAGCTCCTTACTGTCATGTATAGAACAATAATATTAGCTTTAGATTTCAGTAGGTAGGATTTGAAGTGTTTCATTGCTTTAAAGACAACAAATATTTTTTTATTTGATGCTGAGTACTTTAGTTCTTATGAGAGATGTTTTTGGTGATAATCACATCAAAATTATAGTTATATTCCTTTAAGGTAGAGCTCATAAAAGAAATTGGGATTTCATGGTCGAACTCACTTTTCAGGGTAAGTACCGTAGCATATGCAATATTAGAGGTGAAATTATATAGTATAAAGTATTTGGATAAATATGGGCTTATCATATAAGGGGTTCACAAATAGCCTATTTAATTGTACATAAAGCTTGTTTTTACTAATCTTCCCACTTAAACTTAGAATTATTTATTTACCAAAACTTGAAATGGTTTGACAATTTCAAAAAAAATGTGGATGAACCATCTAACAAAATTGATCTTCCCAAAAGAATTTGGTTTTGAAAGACCATCAGTGATCCGATTTATTTAGGATCGATCATTATGGCATCTTTAGAAATAATATATCCTAATATTTTTCCCTTAGTGACTACAAAGATAGACATTTTTGGGTTTAAGGAAATACCAAACTTCCTGGATCTTTCAAACACATTTCTAAGGTGTGAAATATGGACATATATATTTTTGGAGTAAACAATATCATCATCAAGGTATATGATGACATATTAATTTATTAACCCCTGAGAGGCAATGTCAATCATAGGATGGAAGGCTGCCCCAACATTGACCAAAATAGAGGGAATTTTCCTTTAGATGAAGTTTCCCCATGCAGTTCTAAAGGAATTTTTCAATTGATCAATGGGAGCTACAATAACTTGGTTCTAGCCCAAAAAACCATCCATAAGGGATAAAATTTTAGAGCTAGACACCCTTTGTAGGATTTTCTTCATGAGAGGAACTTGATAATTTTCTTTGTCATAAGCTTTGTTCAAATTTTTGAACTCAACATAGAGACCAATTTCTTCAATATTCTTTGCTACTGACACAAGGTTTGCAACCCATTATGTGTGATGGACAGGGAAAATCATTTTGGCAGCCAAAATATTATTCACTTCACTTTTGACAATGGGTTCGAGGTTAGGATGCAACTTACTCAACTGCTATTGGAAGGGTTTACTCTATGGTTTTATGGGGAATGTGTGTTACATAATGTTGGGGTCAAAGGTTTTCAAATAATCATATGTCGAAGCAAATACATCCTTATATTCCTTGAATAGATGAATGAGATTTTCTTTCTCAGTAGGAGTGCAATTTGTTCCCAAATTAATATTTTGTCAATTTGTTTCAATTCCCAACCCTATGATTTCATATTGCATAGAAGAGATATTAGTTTTAAGTTAAAAAATATTTTAAATTTATCGTATAATTCATAAAACTCTTTTATCCTTACAATAGATTTGGGGATATGATTTACCATATCAAATATTTCATCAACTAACAATTGCTTTTTATCTACGAGAAATTGTATGCGTTCTCTTCTTGATTCAATTCATCGATCACGACTTCGTAGAAACTATCCTCTAAGTGTAGGAAATCAATTATTTATTTATCATCATTATCAACATGCCAGTTAGTAACATTATCCCTATTTAATGGTTTAGAAATTAGTTCAAAAAAAAATAATCTGGCTAAAAACCTTCAACAGGAATTATCCTAGATGTTATACTAGATAATAAGTCATCTTCTTGATTTACATATCTAGGGATAGAATTAATATTAAATGTTTAAAAATTAGAAATTAAATCCCATACCTCATTTTGATAATTCCTCAAGTGAGTTGAAACACAATGTATAACATTTCATACCTACTTTGAAAATAATTTTAGCATCACTGTAGACACTTAAGCAATGAATCCCAAGGTCAATGGCCTTCTTGAGTCCTTGAATGAGTGCCTCATATTTTGCAATATTATTAGTGCACTCAAATTCCAATCTACAAGCAACGAAAATGTTATTGGCTTTTGGGTTCAGAAGAAAACAACCAGCACCTACACCTTATTTTGTCTTGGATCCATCAAAATTTAATGACCAGAGTTCATTTTTTGAGTTATTTTAAACATAATTGACATCAATTAACATTTTATCAGTCATCACCAATTTATTGACTGTCAAAATTTTATATTGTTCCTTGGTATTTCTAAAAGGAGAGGTTTCAACAACAAAACTTGCTAAAAATGAATCAATAGTTAAAGAATCAATAAACATACTTGGTTCATTAGGACCATCAATATCAATAAAAACATGTTTTATATATTGTTCTCTATTAACTTTTATCTTATTAGGTTCCCCTTTGTAGGGAGACCATAAACGAGTCATATATGTATCCAAATATCCTTTTAAGTGTTGCATCCAATATCAGTTGAAGAATACACCATAAGTTTCTAGTATGCCTGCAATTACTATATCAATTTTCTGGTGAACTTAGTCATCAGAAGATAATCTAATTAGTACGTCAGTTAATTCCCATACCACCTTGACATTTGTTATGTCAAGTTGTACAATTTTCACCTCAGAAGGTTTCATTTTGGCATTGAGTTTCTTGCACACATAAAGAGCCATGGCATTAGAGGAGGATCCAAAGTACATCATGTAATTATGGACGTTTCGATTAAATATTTAAAAAGAGAACAAGAAAGTTGGAGGTTTCTTTTTTTTATGGAGGCTATTTTTCTAAGGGGAATTTCATAATATGAACATGATCATCTAAAGATTTATCAAAGCTAGCCACATTTGCATTAGGAGCATATATGTTTTTACCAGAATCTTCTACAATTTGTTGCTAAATTTTTTGTTGAATTATAGGAAATTTAAGTAACTCAAAAAGGGAGATATTGGATTTCAATTTCTTAAGATCTTTGATTGGATCATATTCTATATTTGAAGTAGAAGTTTTATGTGTTTCATAGCTCTTTTTTGGAGTTCTTTCCTTTATCAAAAGGAGGAGAATCTTGACTAAAAAATATCCCTATGTTTCATGTATTATATTAGTGTTGATTTGTAAACGCTGAGCCATAATCATCTTCAAATAGGTTGTGTGAAAAATGACCCATGATAGGAGGTGGTTATTCCGATCTTCTACTTCATTATCATCTTCAAGATCCTTTGTCTCATTCCCATCAGAGCTTGAATCTATCCCTGTAATAATTGCTTGTAAAATATTCGGTAAGCCTACAAAACTAAGGCCTTCATTAGGGGGAGAATATCTATTTTAAAATTGTTTCTTAAAAGTTGGTTTGAAACATTCCCCATTACATGTTCCTTCTACTGAATTTTTCTTAAGGTCAATGTCATTATTAGTCATCTTATTGAAGACTTTTTCAATTCTTTTAAGATCAAATGGTGATTGTTCTTTCTTTTTAGAAGGTTACTTTGACACTGATTTGGGATTTTTTTATTGGAGGGTGAGCACTGATCACTTTTTTTTGTCAGAATTAGGCTTAAGGTTGAGTACATCCTTCTCAAAAAATAGATCTTCATAGAATTTTGATTGTAAAGTGAGCTTTTGGGCCCTGTTTCCCATATGAAAATCTTACTAGGCTGAGCACAGTGAGCCTTAACATCATAAGAAACAACTAGCTCCTCAACTAGCATGGAATCATTAGAAGTCTTATTTTTAGTGAAAGAAACCTTACGTTGAAATAATTTAGCCTTTCCTTACTTCCATTTTCATATTAGAAAACTTCACGGCCAATACCTTTGAAGTTTTATCATCTCCAAACTTCTCTAAAAACATAGTTTGAAATTGTGCCCAAGGCGTAATACTTTGAGAGGGGGTTGAAAAAATTACCAAGTTGTATCTCTTCCCTCGAAAGTATACAAAAATAACCTAGAGACAACATCTTCTTGGCACACACTCATTTTCCTAATATCCAACATGAGAGACTTAATGCGATCTCTGCTATTTTTTTAGAGTCTCGGTCAAACTTAGGAAGGAATTTGTGAGGATTTTTGGAAGAGGATGTTGCACACCAATGACATTCATAACATCTTGGTTGAGCCATGGGGCTGCAAGTTAATATTCCTGATTACCTTAATTTTTTCCTTGATTAACTTTTTTATTAGCCATTCATGGAGAACCTTGAGAATCAAAGAATTCATAGGATGTAGAATCTTCTTCACTAGAGAAATATTCAGGAGAAGAAGAGGATCTAGGTGGGGAAGGAGGTGGACCTGAACCTCCTAAAAGGGTAGGCTATCCAGATTCACTAATATATGGTTCAGATACTGATTGAATAAGGTCGATAATTCTACCAGTTAAGATATCATATAATATATCATTAGGGGTACTAGTAGTCTGAGAAATTCTCGCTTGAGGATCTAGCACTATAGATTATTCTAAATGAAAATCGATGGGTGTAATAATATGTTCAGATAATTTTATTTCTACATATATTACTCTTTCTAATCTCTCTTGAGTCATAGAAATAACTTCTGGACATATTTGGAGACCTTTTCCAATCTCATATTGAACTTGAGAATGGGTTGGAGACATGGTATTTCTTTTTGTATATACAAGAATAGGTTCAAGATGATAACTAGAGGCAGTTTCAATAATGGGAGGGTTCAACTGACTTTGTGTGATAATACGAAAATGAACAATATGTCACCTATGACTACCCTTAGCCATTAATAGTCGGATTTTCCCTCCTTCTAGAGCCATCTTTTTGATGTGGGATTTTGGATATTTTGTCAAAAAAGTGGATGTGAGTCATACCAATGGTCTTTAAATAACGTTATCCATTTAAAGTGGTTATTCCCAATGATTTTAAAGGCTCTATTGGCCTTTGGATTTATTCCTCTTGTGAAGAAGAGAGTCTAGGAATCCTAGAGTTATCTAATGTTATATGTACATTAAACCTAAACTACTATGTTATATTAATGTACCTTATCTATCAGTTAAATAATTAGTAAAATAAAATAAACTAACTAGTAAGTAACTATTAATATACAATAATATAATACACAATCAACAAGATAAATATTATAGAAAGAAAAGCCCAAGAAACCTAGGTTAACTCGTGGAAATAATAAATAATAAATTATATCTCTCTCATTGTATATTTTCAATGAAAATGGTATAACTAATTTTAAATTATAAATGTAAATATAATGTAAAATTATCAACATCTGAGTGTCATATATATATATATAAATATATATATATATATATATATATATACATATAGATATAAAGATATGAGAGAGATAAGAAAAAATAAAATAGTGTAAGCTTCGGTTTTTTTAAAGTAAACATAGAAAATATGTATTTGTTGAATAATTCACACAATAAATAATATAAATTAAATATATAAAACTAAACCTGAATATGTCCTAATGTTATTCTTGGTCAAGGTAATAAAATTAAATCACCATAATAGTTCTCCTAATACAAGTAATCCTTTAGAACTTTAATCCTAAAGTAGTTTAACAGGCTAATCATGAAAGACTATGATAACCCAAAATATATTACAAGTGCTAATTTATATCATATGAAAACTACATTCATGAACAGTCCAAATCCCCAGAAATAGTTCATAGAAACTTATACCCAATAAATGTTCAAATCTTAGTTATCCATAAGACATAGGTCATTGAAGGATAAATATGATTTAATGTGTGTATATGGAAATAATTAACACAATAAAGGGGAAAACGCTACGAGGTCATTGTTAATTCACAGATCTAAGTCATGTAAATAGCAATGTTATTGTGACATCCTCTGGTTAATATTTCTCTCTTGTAAATAATTTTAATTATTTAAATGGTAAAGATGAGTGTTATAGGCCATTTTATCACATCTAGTTAATAGGCCTGAAAATTAAATCAATCCACATCCATGAACACCTTGTCATCATCCCTACAGAAATCCCTAAACATGACTCTTCTAAATCCCTGAGTTCTTGGGTCCGACTGCTTCATTTTAGAGCTTTTAAGGCTCAACGCACACTGCCCCTTTAGGGACCTATGTTCAGCAGGAGGCTTCTTCCATCTACACCAAGGTTCATCAACAATAGGTTGCACCTTGTTGGGGTGCACTGATTCTAGAAATTTGAGAAAATTAAAAATAATCCTGAAGTTTCCTCTTCCAAAAGCTTCCAAGAGTTTCATAACAATTTACCTTGGATAAGAAGTTTGAATCCTATATGATCCTACCTTGGATACTTCATCTCTTATCCCTTGTGCTCATACTCCCATATTAAGTGGATCTCAATCTTAGATTGGTAAATAGATAAGAATTCCTAAACTACCATCCCTATCCTATAAATTTATTGCCATCTACAACATCAAGATTGGATTTTGGAGACTAATCATGCCCTCATGATATTGCCTTGAATCTAAGAGAGTCATAATCCCCATGCATTAGGGTGAAATTGAGGTGTGCTCTATGACAAGGAAGGACAAGTCAACTTTAGGAGATATCTATAATATTAGCTACTATTCTTGATTGTCAAATCCCTCATATCCATATTGATACAAAGAGTATATAATTTTCCTATATGTGTTTTGTTACTTTTAAATTCATGCATTTCAATGCTTTGTTGGTCCCTTGCATAGAGTAATTGGATAATGCTACATATATGTCATAGATCATTGGCTTGTGTTGATTGTATGTGCAAGTTCTAATTATCAAAATAGAAGCTAGGATTGGAGCTTACAAGCTAGGAGGAAAGTTAAGCTTGCGATGTATTCCAAGCAAGCCATTTTCTAATTCTTCAATTTATCTAAAGGAAACTTTATATTATTTCCTTTATGTTGTTCTCGACCAGTCCACTAGATCTAGGGAATATACTTCTATCCACAGTAATAAATTCAACATAACAAAATAGTGAATCTACTAGGGATTGTTTCATTGCCTTAGTGGTTTCCTTTTCCCTAGTACTTGTTTCACCTCTTAAATGTACCTTCATTTACTCACTCAGCTCTAAATTGACCCTAGGAAGACCTTTCATTGAGACTCATTTGATTTTTTATGTTGGAACTTGGCCTTATCTTAACCAATACTTACCCTGGTCTAGAGACACAATGTTATAATTCTCCCTAGCCTTCTTTGCAACTATGTTGCAAAGCACCAATGCCCTTCCAACACCTGCGCTGACTCCTGTTTGATGCCAAAAATTTCCTTTTTGTGATTTAATCTTTGATTAGCTTTGTTCCAGTTGGTTCTCCTCATGCACCTAAGTGTGTCTTGGTATCTCAAAAGCCTTCATCTTATTTTCTTTTGGTTTTCAGTGCCTTTGATAAGAATTTGTTTATATTTTTCTTTGTTCTTGTCAATTAGGTCATTAGAAAACTAAACACTTGATCATTGATTTATTAAAACAAATGGTGTTTCATTCATCATTTTGAATAGCTTCTTTTATCATTGATTAGGAAAGCATCTTAATTTTCATCTAAAAATTAATTGGAATTGAAAAGAAAAATCTCTTAGCATTGCATGTAGGTTTTTGTTTGTGAATTTGAAATTTGGAACATTTTCATTAGGTAAATTACATTTAACAAACTTGTTTGTTGCATCTTGTATGCAGCATACTTTTTGTTCTCTTCCCTTCCGTATATAGTTTTTCATTAAAATAAAAAGTTTCATTTCATCATCCTAGATTCCATTTTTTATGATATTCAGGTGAAATTAGTAGTGAACCTTGAAAACCGAAACTTATTTCAAGATAAAATTTAAAATTTATTGATGGAAATCTTAAGGAGAATTTCAAACATTAATGTGAACATCAAGAGGTATAGGCTAGAGATGTGTTCTGGCATCTATAAACATAGAAGATGTCATTTTTTGCCAGTGTTGCATTCCGGGGTGATATCTCATTCCACATACGTAAGTGTATTGGACTGTTCTCCACTTACCTCCGGGTATATCGGATGGTGCCCCACGCATGAAATTATATGGGAACACTCTCATCGTACGGTTATGCATTAGAGAACACTAACATAGACAACACTTCCACGTACCGTCGAGCATATTTTGGAAGTCCACCATATGTTGCTTTCCTCGCCATAGGTAACCGAGTCAACCATCTTGTATACTGTGATACAGCGAACACAACATTCGGGGAGATTTCTTGCCTGTATGTAAATCCTTGGTTTTCCAAGGTTTTGTATTATAGTTCACAATTTCTTGGTAAATGTTTATGCCTAGATTACCCTCTTGTTTTGTTTTTTTTGTTAATTTTTTTAAAAATTTATTAAACCAACATGGAAGAATAACACCCTACACTCTCTCATTCATGTAGAATTTAATGTACGACTCCTCTTCCACCTGAGGCAACTCCTAGCCGTAGTTGGAAGAAGAAAAAGACATAGACTACTGAATCTAGTATTTCAGGAGCTACTACTTCTGGTCCTCCACCTGAAATAGATCCATCAGAATCATACTTTCCTCCGAGTGCTCAAACCAAGATTACGTCTCCACTGGCAGGTGATTCTAACATAGTCAAAATAGAAGCACCTGAAATCTCATTACCTAAGGTTATTGAGCATGACTATAGTGAATCAGACACAACATAACATGAGATTATACAACCTAAGGAACCTTAGTTATCTGCACCTATCACTTCACAACCTTCCTCTTCTCTTTCTTTTTCTTAGACCCAACCACAACCTATATATCTTGGGCTTGACGGTGAACCACTTCCACCTAGTCTTGTGAGTATCAAAGAGATTCCATATGAATAGCCTCAACCCTCCTCTCCAATTCAAGTAGGGGCTCATTTTTGTCAGGCCCATCCTGTTCCTTCTCCTCATACTCCATCACAATATCCTTTGTCTAGTTCTTTACATTTCAACTCTCCCTTAAGTTTCCCTTGGAAACCCTCTTTGGGGCAATTAACCATGACTAAATCTGCTATGGTTTCTTAGCTTGTATCTACTACCATGACTAAGACAACCCATGTTGCAACTTCATCCATGTTTTTAACATTGCCAGAAACACATTTTTATGGTGGCCCACCCATCCCACCTGGTTACCAATCTTTATCTAGTACATTTTCTGGTTTAGCATCTAGTCCATGGACCTCTCCCATGTCATCTACATCTAGAATTCCATATGGCACTTCTTTGATGAGTGCTACACAGTCTACTCCTCCTCCTCCATATACTCCTACAGTTCAGTAGCAAACTAGTCCTTATGTTAGTGGGTGTGTTCACCTACAACAACCCACCACCTCCTATTGGGAACCCTCCTATTAGGGGGAAGTTGCTTCCATATAACCCTCCTCTTTTGGTAGGGAGGCAACTTATTGCAGGGATATTTCCATATCCTCAAGTTAGTGCTCAGCCTCATATGAGTCCTCCACATTCATGAATGGATGCTACTATTTGGCAACCTACCCCACCCATAAAAGCTAGTTCGGTTGTGGCCTTACATTTAAATTCTCAACCTGTTCCACCTACATCGCAAATTCCTATTCATCAACCTATATCTCAACCTTTTCAAGCTCAAGTGAATTTAAGCCAATGCTTACAGGTTGCATCTTTAACTCAACCTATTATTCTAGTATGTAGTGCTTCGTAAGCCCTGTATACCTATCCTTTTCAAGGTAACTTACAATCACAACCACTTGGTCATGTTATTCCTCAAATTCAAATGTGTTAGAATGTATATGGTATGGTGCAGACACAACCTAGCCAACCTTATTTTCTGATGATGCAAACTACCATAGGGAAAAATTATCAATCGTATCAAGGTATACCTCAAATTCCTTATGGTCAGCAAATCCAAACCCAACTATTTCAACCTTTACAAGGTTATCCTAGAGTTGGGCAGCAAGGTTATGTGTATTTTGGTTACCAAAATATTCCCTTTCCTAGACCATAGATACTTGTTTCTCAAGACATCCTATCTTAGCAAGGATATCCTCCACTGAACCTCAAAAAGTATCTTCCATTCATAGAAACTCTTGAATTTCTAGATCTAACCAGGCTCACCAATGATCCTATTTCTCATTCACCTTGGTGGCCACTTATTCTCAAATTCAAATTGCCCAGTGCTATCCCAAATTTCATGGAAATACTTAATAAGACCCATCCACGCATATGATGACTTATTATTTGTGGTTTTCTTCTAAATCTCCCAATGATGAATCTGTTCACTTGCATCTTTTCCAGTGCACACTCACTGATAAGGAAGAAAAATGTTATATTGAACTACCACAAGCTTCGTTCGAAAATTTCAACATCTTGGCTATCAAATTCCTAACACATTTCCAGTTACCCATTCGATTTGAGCTTAGAACTAAAATTTTAACCAATTTAAAATAAATTGGTGCCACTCACATTTCAAATCACTATGAGTGGCAATGTCATCGTCATTTGGTTAAAACTTTTGGTCCTAACCAATTTTTAGCCGAATGGTTTATTAAGTCTCTGTTTCCATCCATTACAGAAGATGTTTCCAACGGTGAAGTTGTGATTAAAGAGTAGGTAATTACTCGTGCCCAATTTTTGGATCTTATTTATACTTAATCTGGCATGCTTTATGATAAAATACCAAATGCTCTGCGACCTTCCAATATTGTTCCTCAACCTCCTAATAAAGAATCACATGTTGTTGATGGCATGATTGGTTCTACCAGCCAGCAGTCGACAAGTAAACCATTAAGTTTGAATCTTGCTATGGCTACTTAAAGCCCTACTTCCACCACTCTTGTGGCTTCTACTTCCAAGATCAATGATGTTCAATCTTCCAAGGGAAAATCTCAGCAACCAAGAAGTAAGAAGAAAGGCAAAGGTAAAAATAAGAAAGATAATCCTCCACTAGATAAACAAAACAATTAGTTTTATGAAGAAAAGCGGAAATCTCGTTACTCCTTTTGATTTGTAATGAGGAAAATTTCAGTTGTGATTATCCACACCCGGTAGAAGTAAATCAATTTTGTAAATCATCTGCTCCACCCTTTGTGTTGATAGATCCATTACCGAATCAGGAGAACAATATGGTTTCCCGGGACCCCACTTTCTCTAACTTCGTTTTTGTGCTTTCCTTTTCTAAGATGAAAAATGACGTTATGGTGGCCACCTGAATTAAATACTATGGTAATGTGAATCCATCGAATGGTCGGGCTACTAATCAACACATCAATTCAACTTCATCTACATCGCATCCTACTCCAAATTCCATACCTACTGAGTTGACGACTAAGCCTCCCAAAGGTGCTATCCATAAATATGATTTAAGCCCTCATGTGAGAGCCACTCAGGATGATAACATAGTTGAGGGTATGGCTCAAACTCTTTCAGTGATATCCACTCTCGAGTTGTTGCAAAAATTTCCCGCCCAAAATATGGCTTCGCTTTCTGCAATCTAATGTATTGATCCTTCAAATTCCAACCTAGTAGTTTTTAACTATGAGAATCATACATCTCAACTTCCATCTCAATAAGCTTGAATGTGTTAGTGCTTGAATCTGCCTCAGGCTGAAGGAAGGCGAGGTTCAAGGCAACATCAAACCAAGCTCAGCCTCGTAGCTATCCCTACGAGGATAGGAGAGGGCTCTCTCTGGGTCTATCTTGTCAAAAGATGTCCAATAGGACCCGAGATGACCTAAGATGAATATTGATTTTAATGATTTTAGGCTAGTAAATAAATATGAAAGAAATATTTGATTTTTAGGCTGGGTTTTCTGGGCTGTATGGGACCAAGGAACAACATGAACAGAGAGGTTAAATCAAAGACACAGATTATCTCATGAGGCAAGATAGGCAAGAGATTTAACATCAAATTTGAAATACTGTGGAGTGGGTAGACTATTAAGAGGTTGAAAACGGCATAGTAGATGAATCCTTATCAAACAGAAGAAAACATTAAACATGAACACTTTCCCAAGGCAGAGCAATAAATTGGATTTTGCCTTTCTCACTTTAAAAGCATTCAGCTGGAAATGATTATGAATGAGCTGCAAAATATTACACGTTACATATGAAACAGAGAAAGAAACACATGCTAAAACTCACGCCATAGGAATCTCATAAATCAGAGCTGC
>APFE030420000.1:54596-102609 GCA_000404065.3 Pinus taeda | reverse complement strand
CTTTCACTTCTTGCACCATTTTCTTCTTCATATGTCCTTCTATCTTGAGAGTTTGAGGAGTGGTAATTCTTGCCAATGCTTTACAAGATATGGTATGATTCATTTCTTCTTTCTCTGGGATGGGGTCCTGGCATATATCCTCTTCTTTTGATGATTCGTGATCCTTTTCCTCCTCCTCTTCATATTCTATTGAAAATAATTTCTTCTCAGCACACTATGACCTTTAATGCATTTGCTATCACAATTGTAACAAAGACCTTTTTCTCTTTTTTCTTCCAATTGTTGTGGTGTAACCCTTGTAGGTTGTGGAAGGCTAGGAGAAACAACACTTCCATCTTTATAGCTGTGAGGGTTAGACTTCCTTGTTGCCATAATTTTACTTTCCACTATGTCACAAATCCCTTTTACTCTTTCCAATTGTTGTGGTGTTTCTCTAATTAAGAAGGTGTTTCTCTTTGTATCCTCATAATGTGTTATCATTTCCTCTATGAGAATTGACCATGTAACAAGTCGTTTACGAGAACAAAGCCCCTTATACCATAAAAATTGATCTGGTTCTAAATATGAAGATGCAATACATACCTTTTGTAACACTGGAACACCATGTAGATCAAAATATTGCTCCATTTGAAGTATCCAATTTACTGGATCCTTGCCAACAAAATTCCTCATCTTGCTTTTTTTTTTTAATTTTAGGAGCTCGATCTCGGAATGACTGTAACTATGTACCTTCAGATCTTTAAGTTCTGAAATTGTGACCTGTAGTAGCCCTCTACTTCCTCTTTCCAATGCCACTAGTTTGACCCAAATTGGTTTCTCCAAGGAAGAGTTATGCGAAATCTCACACAGTGACTCGATTATAGACTAGTTCAGTAGAGCGCAATTGTACGACATGCCACGAGTCACTGTTTTGACCTTTGGATCTGAAAAATGCATACAAGAAACTACAGTCCGTCCTTGTTCTGCACTTTCTGATGAAATTTCAATCCGATCCCTAGAGAGAAAGTTATGACGATTTTCCCCAGGTCGCCTATTTGGAATGTAATTCAAGACTCTGTTTGGAGCAGCGAATCCCTAGAATCCAAAGCTCTGATACCAAATGTTATGAAACCAGCTCAAGAAAAGATAGAAAAGATAGCTCAACGCCTTAGAATTCAGCCTCTTCGAGGGGGAAACCTCCTTTACATTACATAAATGAACAATTCTTGGATGATACAAATGACAAAACCTCCTTTCTATATATAGGAGTCTAAGGAGTCACAATATAACCCAGCCGACCTAACAATAATAATATAAAGCCACAAAAATAGCAATAGAGGGATTTTATGGGGCACAATAATAACAATATGGGGATAATAGGGGCACAACGATATTAATAAGGGATGCAACTACAATATTAATGGGGTAATCACTAGTATTATAGGGACCCAACAGAGGAGGTGCACACTTCCCAAGGCTCAGTCAAATGCTTCAAGATGGTTGGATTTGCTCAAGGAAAATGCCCACTTTGCTCACAAAAAAAAGGATTCGAATTAGGGTGTGGTGGACCTTGGAAGCATAGGTGGAGAAGGCTTAGATGAGGTGAATGAGAAGATTTCTCCCTACAAATTAGAATCTCTGGCAACAACATACACTCTTTTCTTCATTTATGCACAAATTCATTTATACATGAAAAGATGAGTTGAATGGAGGAAAATCGAGTTACTAAAAGCTAATGGCTAATTTTATGAATGGAAGTGCTTCTAAACCATAAAAAACTCAATAGATCAAAATGAAAATTGCAAATACTTCTAATAAATTCAGAGACTGTGATCATTTTTCCACAGGAAAAAAGCGGTAACCTTTTATTTAAAAAATGAAAAGTTACACAAAGCAGATGCATTGAAGAATTTCCATAAGATGCCCATTGGGCTCTAGTGTTTTCGCACACAATGCAACGTAGCTAAGCTATCGTGCACTTAGAAAAAATGAAAGAAAAGAAAAAAGAAAGGAGAAAAGGACAGAAAAACAGGTTCCCAGTAGTGAGTAGAGGACTTGGTGAGCTCCAGTATTGTAGCAATAATGCTACAACTCCTGGGGCTTCCTGTCTCTCATTTTATCAACCCGGTAGTTCGTACAAACTTGGAAGCGATGGTGCTGTATGCACAAGTACAAGCTCTTGTCGCAGCTATCACTGGTCAGCTGGCACAAGTCCGCTAGGGCTCAAGTCAACTTCTATGTGCTCACAGAAGAAGCTTTATCAATGATGGACGAAAGCTAGCTCAAAGAAGACTAATCTACTTGACAAAAATGAACTGAAAGCAAATCAAAGCATGTAAACCTAGGGAACCCTAATTTAACTAGTCTAGCCTCTATAATGCAAATGACGTGAAGGAAACTTCTACCAATGCTGCTGTTACCTCTAATAAGTAAAAATGCATGGATCTAAACTTCTTGCATCATAAAAGACATGTTTTTGTATTTTTCCTTTAAGTGGATGGGATGATTGTGATTGTATACTAATTAGGATTTGGTTGTGCAGCTGGGATGGAGAAGGAAGGAAAGCGTGGGATAGGTTGGGGAGGCTAGGTGAGGTCCCTATGGACCCTTAGTATCCATCCACAGAGGTTTTCCACATTCAGAGGCTCAGAAACCGAGTGAATGGCCTCCTGCAGGATGTCTGCAGGGGATCCTATAGGATACTCAGAGGTTTCTACAGGATGTCTATAAACTGCTACAGGATGACCTACCGTGAAGGTTTGAAGTGATGGAGGATTGATGGAATGGTAGGAAGAGATATGTGAGGTAGGGATAAGGCTGGTGATGGCTCAGAAGTGGAGGAATGAGATGGGGAATGGGTGTAGGGAGTATGTTGAAGGTAAAGGGTTATGTCAATGAAAGGTTGGGAAATGAAGTTACGTGAGGAGTGGAAGACTTTGGGAGAGGGCAGAACGAAGTGAAGGTTGAGGAGATATGTTTGCATGCGTAATCAAGATGGAGGAGATGGTAATGGAATGAGAAAGAGGAGTGTAAATGAAACAAATGATTATGACTGTCACCAAACCGAAAATGCATCAACCTAAATTACTTATGCCATGAATTCAATGAACAACAATCCAAAACGTGAAGAGAAATATGTATGAGGTTGTGATGAAAGTATGTGTGCAAGTGTGAATGACAAGGAAGCATCTAATCAAAACCGTGACTGTATTGCAACAATCATCAAGTAAAGTAATGCGTGTTTTTGGTGGCTAGTTATGGACTGCACCCCAATCTTCAAGAGAGATGGCAGTGAGCCTTAACAACCGTTTTGCTGGAGCTCCAATTGATGGTATGTATCCTCTAAGCAAGTGGAAACAACTGTACCATAAGCAAAATCTATCCTACTCATAAGAAAACCAAATCATCAAACTGTAATTCGAAGTGCATATGCAAACGAAAACTTAAAGTGCTGGGAATGAAATGGAAACAACACTACAGCAAAGGGGATCTATGGCTCTTAGGTTGGGCCCTAACCTGAGAGCTATAGTCTCCTAAGAAAACTCAGAAATAGATCACAAACTTCCTTCTTTATTTATAATATGGTGTCATGCCACATGGGCTTACAAAAAGGAACGAAACCGAACTGTGCTCCCAAAATTACAATGGTAATACCAGAGTTTCAACAACCATCTAAGGCTAAGGCCTTCATATTTATACAAAAAAACAATGAGCCACCGAGTGCCCTTGATTTTAGGAGCACGGTTGTCCAACTAGAGTTTGACTGTGGATCCTGAAGGGCAGTCATAACTACTGCTCTTGTAGAACAGTTGATGACTGTCGTTCATGTAGGACAGCTGGCTGCTTCTTGAGCTCGGAGGGGAGATGGATTGGAGCTCGGAGTTCTTGGTGGGAATCACGAGGAATGTCCCAAGACTGTGGACATCTCTCCACAAAATCAGTCGTGCCACCCATAGAAAATTTTAGGGGCGAATGTTCGCCCTTTGGCGAAATTAAGGGGTTTTAAATTTTTAGTGGGCGAATATTTTGTATCATAGTACATTTTTACAAATCACCTCAAATAGCCCACCTTATTTTAAGGGAGAGGGTAAAAAAGGTAAATTTAGCCCTTGAAATTAGGAGTTAAAACCTTCCATTCGCCCATTTTCAGGAATAGGTTTTATTTAAGTGAATCCATTCGCCCATTTTCAAGAATAGGTTTTATTTAAGTGAATCCTATGGGCCAAAGGCCCAAATACCATATTTATAAAAGAGGTATGGTAAATTAATAAAAATATAAATAAATGAGAGGTATTGTAAATAAATAAAGCATCATTTTTTATATTTACTCAGTCACCTTATATACATGCAAGGGTGTAAACAAATAAAAATATAAGTAAAGTGGAGTATGGTAAATAAATAAAATGTCTTTTTATACTTACTCAAAATGTATGGTAAATAAATAAAAATATAAATAAACTAGACGCATAGTAAATAAATAAAACCTCTTCTTTTATATTTAGTCCATAACCCTCGTTCTATTTATGAAGGCTCAACAAAGAGGTTTTATTTAAGTGAATCCTATGGGCCAAATACCATATTTGTAAAAGAGGTATGGTAAATTAATAAAAATATAAATAAGTGAGAGGTATGGTAAATAAATAAAACATTTTTTATATTTACTCAGTCACCTTTGTATTTATGAATGGTATGGTAAATTAATAAAAATATAAATAAACGAGAGGTATGGTAAACAAATAAAACATTTTTTTATTTTTTTATATTAATACCATGCAAAAAAACATTATTAACCCTAATATTAGTATTAATAAAAATAAAAATGGCACATGGTATTGACCCATGGTATTCACCAAAATGGCACATGGTATTGACCCATGGTATTCACTTGGAATGTAGCCTATTTAAATGGGGAATTAAACCAGAATAGATCCATCTTTACTCTGGATCTACTAAACCCGAGAGGTATCAAATATCGTGATATGCAAACTAGCATAGAGTGAAAAAATATTTGATCCGATCAAGAGTAAAAAATGATGTTGTAATTTAATGTATGTTAAACATTTTAGCTTGGTTAAAATAAAAATAAAATAAAAATCAACTATTAATTTTATTAATTTTTATAAATTACTAATAGTAATTTTAAGCTCCAGGTTTATGATAACCCATGGTATTGACCCATGGTATTCATGTGAGCATAGACTATTTAAAGGGGAAATTCTATCTTAGATCCATCTTCATTCTGGGTCTACCAAGTGCTCAGAGGGATAAATAGATTTCATCCCCCTAAGAGTGGTAGATGTGGAGTTAAAGATGGATATAGGTTGGTTTTTATAATAATGAAGATATTAAATAGACTTAGGAAATTATATTGTAAAAACATAGGTGAATGGTTAAAGCATAGACATTGGACAAGTATATTTGTATACTTCTTTTTAAACTGAAACAAATCCAGGGCTAAAAAGGAATGGATTGATTGCACTAGTCATCCTTCTATAACTTTCCAACATATGCTGGAGTAAACTGATTGTAATTTGGGTATTTTTTCTAATTGCAAACGAGAACATACTTGTGTATTGGTAGGGTGGTTACGAGGTCCCTAGAAGTGGAGTAAACATATTGTAATTTGGGTAATTTTTCTAATTGCAAAGAACATACTTGTGTATTGGTAGGGTGGTTATGAGGTCCCTAGAAGTGATGAATTTGAATTTTTCTTGGTTTTAAATATAGTATTAGGTTTTTTTCTCATGCTTTCTGTGAATGGCATGGGTGAATTTTATCTTACACCCACTAGGTTATCGATATGTAATTTCGGTAATTTTGATTTCAAAAGATATTTTAAAGAAATGCAATATTTCATTTGTGTATTCAATAAACACAAGATTTTATAATTCAGAAAGATATTCGCCATGCCTGGTGAGAGATTCGCCAAAAAATTATATATACATTTCATATTATTGATAAAATCGCCTTCCATTTTTCCTATATACCATGGAGATTCGCCCATTTATTATACATGTAAATTTAGGGGGGGTTCTTAAAATTTTCCCTGATGTATTGAGACTATTCCAAAGGGTAGTGCTCAGGTAACATTGTACACAACATTAAGCACACAGAAGAAAGCAGGAGATGCTATATAGTTCACAGTAATTCAGTCGGGGTCCACAACAACAACAAAAGATCAAGGCAGTCTGACCTGCTGTTCTTGACTTTTCACAAGGAAAAGTCATCCCCAAGTGGAGCCACTATTAGCCTCCTGCTGTAGCAGGTTACTCATCTTTCATGATTGACATTTTTACATGCCAAATATGTCATCCTTTGCATGTTGCAATGTTCCATATTTGCTACAGAAGCCAAAGAAGGATTCTAGGAGAATGTACCAGTTCAAGGGCCACTGCTGTGTTCCAATTTTGATGTATTATTCCATTTTGAAGAACTTTTGGTTAAAGGGAGGTCCAAATAGTTTAATTTTGGTCTCCCTAGGTTTCAATTTTCTGTTTTAGAATATAGAGAATTAACATCTGTCCAAACAGCTTAATCTTGGCAGATTCCTAGATAGGTAGAGAAGCAAGGGTGCTCAACAGCTTAATCTGAGCCCTGGATGAAATAAGTGTAGATATAGATAGGAAGACACTAAAAGAAAAAGTTTAAAAAGATGGGTTTGCTAGCTCAAGTGCACCCAATCCAAAAAGAAGAAAAAATGCTAGATAACTAGGCTGGGTAGGTAGTTTTGTGGCTGCAGAACCAATGATTGTGATCAGTTTTGTGTTTTCAAGTGCTATATCTATTCAAATCACAATTGAAAGGCAAAAATCCACTTGGAGCAACTCAAGTGAGGCATGTCTAACTCTCCCTTCTTTTTCTTCACCAAATCATTCACTAACTTCCCCAAAAGAGGTCAAGATTTGCTTGATATCTCTTAAATCCATCATGTTTCATATCATTTCCCTAGTAAAGATTTGCTTTACTTAAAGAGTGTTCATATGTCCTCTACAAAGTTCTATCCCCCCTTTTTAAAGCCTAAGACCTCTAAACTTAGCGCTTTCTTGTCACAACCCATATTAATTTCTAACTCTATTATATGGCTCCCTATCTATTTCCCCCTTCCCCTACTCAAAACTATGTTAATAACTCCCCTATATATTTATCCCTTCCCCCCTGGTTGAAAGATAACCATAAGTACACTTCGGAATTGCTAAGTTTGTCTGAAACATAGCAAGAACCCTCATCTTGCCCCTTTAAAACCATCTTCCAATGCAATGGACTCCTTCCAAAGCATGAAATTCTTCTTTTCCAGGTTATTGGACCCTCCCGAGGCCTCAAATACTCTTCAAAAACGTATATACCTTTCTTTCGATCGCAATAATCCTCGCCAACTGCCTTAACATTCTTCCAATCCCTTTGGATTCCCCTCCGACGTGATTATCACTGTCGCAAGCCTCAAAGTAATGTTGCTCGTTCTTGTCCTCCCCGATGGACGCTTCGCCGATACGATTTCGCAAATCGGCATATCACAATACTATATGCGACATATATATGCCCACTCCCCTTTTTGCCAATGCGATATCACAAGTCGGCAATCGGTGGTCGCAAGAATCATGTTCCATAAATGCATGCCACTTCCTCCTGCCCTGACGTGACATTTCCATCGCATCAAAGGAGCATATCGCATCGAAAATGCTTCCTCACCGCATGCCTCCATTCATTCATATATTTCACTTAAAACATGATTTATCACTAAAATAGGTTTTACTGCAAATTCATCGCAGATCGCAGCATTTCAGTTACCGCTATCACATCGCAAAAGCATATAAGGCACCGCACCATTTAACACTCTGCCACATCACACTGCCATGCCACCCCGCTGACGTCATGATGACGTCACCTGTCAAAGAAGGGCGCGCAAGCATGAAAAAACATCTTAGGAGGCCCGTATTCAAATTCTGAGGCAGTTTTCAATGTGCTAATCGCGCATCGCTATGGGAAATTGGCCAAATTGGAGAATCTTTAGGGAATCTTTTGATTCCATAGCTGTTTTTGCACCGAAAAGAGCAGAAAAGGCCCGATTTTGCAGTTTTAAATGTATCAGAAGAAAGAGAAAGACCCGGTTCAGGCATTAAAGAGTATGAGAACAGATGTGAAGCCAAAATCCATGTCAAAGAGTATCAGTGTTGCGGCGAAGTGTATCAGTGAAGATCTTCTCAGGGCTCAAGGCGAATAAAACATTAAAAGAAATCCTTGAAAGTCAAGAAGCAGTTAAGGAACCATTCAAAGCTCATCATCACAATGAATGCACATTAAAACTCACATAAGATCAGTAGACCAAAGCTCAAAGCTCAGTTATTGCAACAACACTGCACCAAGTCACAGAGGACACTACATTAACTCTTTTTGATCCAGTTGCTTCTGGTGCAGCTCAACAGATATTTTATTTGCATTTAATTTCAGCACAAGTTTAGGTTTAAAAAAAAAATTTCCCACAGACCTATTTAGGTCGGTTGTAATAAACACTTTTGGATATTTTACCTATAAAGAGAGCCCTGAACAATGTAACAAGGGTTGGTTTTTGTTGGTTGGATTTTTTGCTTGAGCAGAGACTCGCACTGTATATTTGATAATTTCTATAATCAAAGACTGCTTACGAGCTTGGAGAATGAATTGTGTATTGTGTTTAATGGTTGAAGAGTGACTGTGGAATTCTTGTGCCGATACATGACTCAATAAGTATTTCTTACCTCTATTTTTCCATTCATATATCATTATCTAAGCAGCAGAAAGAAAGATTAGCTTAGAACTTGTTTAGTTGCACTCTATGCTCAATTTTTGTTGTTTCTTTATGTTTTTCATCTGTTTTAGGCATAAATATGAATTCCATCTGGCTCATATTTTCCCTAATTCACCATGTATGACAGTTATCCAGGGATTCTTAACTGCCCCTAGATAGAGCTCATTTTCCATCCCTATGTTAAGCTGATTGAGAGATTCTTAATTGCCTCTCATTCCTTACATTTCACTCCTTCTCTTTAGCTTGAAGGTTGTTTCATGTGCAGCTACCTTGCTCCATATTCCTCTTGTGATCAAAAAAGCCTACCTGCGGTCCTACTCCTTGACTCCATGCCCAATGGTTTGAAACTTATCACTCTATGCATGCCTCTTTGCTTGAAAGCATCTTCCTTCCATTCAAACACCATCCAGACCTAAACAAAACCCACTGAACCCAATAGCTAGCCTAAAATCATCATCAACAAAGCTAAATCATCAAGAGAGAGCCCTCTCTGATTACAGGTGGGCGAGAACCTGTAATTCAAAGATTGGTTTGTGGTTACCTCGGCCGTATCCCTTCAGGAGCTTAGGGACAACCTGAGTGATAATAGGCCTAACATATCTAGGAGGATGTGGAGAAGGATAAAAGACTTGATTGGTGCATTATTGTTGGGAGCGGGATCCCCCAAGGGCCGTTTTGGGGCTAAATCCCATGTTTGAGTTAAATTTTGTAATAAAATAGTAAAGTCTCCGCATTTTTGGTCGCGGAGTGCGAAGGTGTTATGTGTCATAAAGAGTAGTCTGCCCTTAGTTTTGTAAAGTAAAGTCAGTTGTAAGAGATATACCCATGGTCCACGGACCATGGGATTGTATAAAAAGAGCTAAGCTCTAAGTAGTGTTAAAGACACAAAATGATGAATAATGTAAAAGAGTCATAGCTTTGAAGCAAGAAGTCTATGTCATAGGTCATAGCATAGCTAGAGGCTCTGCAGCCAAGTGCACAAAGGCCTAGGGTAGAAGTCTATAGCTGAGTGCGTGGACCCCTACAGCTGTGTGTGCAAGGTGGACAGAGTTGTAAACACTTGGAAGATATTAATAAAGAAGTTATGGTACAATTTCGGTGCCTTTGTTCTATTATTTCATTTTGATATGATATGTATGAATTTCCTTTATTATGCTTATATGATGCGGGAATGAATACAAATACATTAGATAACTGAACGAATTTACGAATATCTGATTACGTGGTGTTAACTATAATTGTTTGATAAGATAAGAAATTCAAATAGATTAATTGGGGAATCTGCACAACACACTGTCATAGCAGCATGAAAGTACCTGAGCAGCAAGCTAGGGTTACGCGAAGGTCAATCGTACTCTTTCGTGCAAGTATTAAAGGACAGAATAAAGGGCTTGTCTTACAAGCCCTAGAGCGAAGTGACCTACATGAAGGCATGGATAGTAGGAATCAAATGACATCACGACCATCTCAAGGTCCGGAAACTTGGTTCTAGCATCCCCCCAAACTACTTCAGGTGAGACTTCAATCTGCACTCTGCGGGCTAATGCTGAAAGGACCAGTAGTGTATGGATTTGTTTGGCTAATTAATATTGAACCTGGGTTAGGCCCCCTCAAGCCAAAAAATGGTTCCATTGCCAATACTGGAATCTGCATAAGAGATGTGTGATGTCATACCATTGGAATCCAACTAAGAAGGAGATTGGAGACTGGTTGGATAGGAAGATCCACAAATTCACGACACGGGAGAGCAGAAACCTGTGACTGATAAAGGAACAGTGGTTGGAGAGATACCTATATATAGATATCCATGAGAACTTTTTCTGCTCCTTCCTTATTGAGCTATACAAGTGGATCACGAAGCTAGCAGATAGCTAAGGAAGGTGGAAAATTGACGGTCCTATTGTGTGGACCCCGGAGCTAGTGTGAAGGTTGGAAGCAATAGAGGATAGGATCACTCGCATTGTCGATCATTGGCTTGATCGCGTCATAGGAGGATTTGTGACTAAATTCGTGGTCGACACCTTAGTCGGCTACAGCGAGGCAGAGCGATGCTTTTTCAAAGGACCGCGAGGTAAGTACATAAAATCTTTGAATACTTGGATTAAAATGCTATTGTGCGAAAAACGGGTTATGCAACTACCTTGATGTTCGAAATTACGTGAAGCGGAAAAACTTACAGGAACAAAGGAAAAAAGGTTCCAGAGTATAGCCCATTGATTTCACCTCTGCGAGGTGATGAAGAAGACATAGCGAAGGTTTCTCCATGAAGTGGTATTCAGTTAATAAGACAAGGATTTCCACGAATACCACCTCCACGCACACCAGCTCCTACTTCACCACCAGTGCCTCCAACTTCACCCGTACCACCTCCATCTCCACCATAGTTCAGTATGGCAAATATGGTGAAGCTACCTTTATTCAAAGGCTTGGGAAATGAGGACCCGGACCAATTTTGGTTCATTGTAAGAGCTGTATGGGAAGCTCAAGGTGTTACAGATGATCATATAAAGAAGGCAATGCTGTTTAGTGCTCTGCAAGATCATGCATTAACTTGGTATATTAAGTACTCTAATGATAACCTGAATGCTGGAGTGGTAGACATCCACACAACACTAAATAGAGAATTCAGTATGCCTAAATTTGAGGAGTAGTTGATTGTGGGATTCAAAGAAATCGTGATGCAACCAAGCGAGATGCCTTGGGAACTAGATCAGAGGTTGAAATGTACAATCCATGAAGCCAACATGAACTTAACAAACGGACAGCATCGTGAGTGGTTTGCTGCTTCGCTCTTGCCACACTTAAGGGTTGCGCTGTCATAGCATAATATAACCACTCCGGCAAAGGCCTTGGAGATTTCCATGAGACTACATGAAACTCCGATGCAAGATCCAAATCTAGGGGTTCAACGGATCCATGTGTAGTTGAAGAATATGTGCCTTGATATGCAAAGTCTAAAGCAGGACAAGACGGTTCAACCAGAGGTGTGCGAGGAGGTATGGTGTTTGAAATGAAAGAGTCATGGACATGACAAGAACCATTGCCCGGTCTTTGCGAACTATGTTGGAGGAGGGGGACCGATGCCTTTAAGGCTAGAAGCTCAAGCAGGACCTAGTGCAAGGCCTGCATATGGTGGGCTATCTATCAGGTAGTTGGAAAACATGCCACAGATAACTATCACTTGCTATAGTAGTTTGTACAGACACTGCAATAGCCGTTTTGTAACTTTTGTAGGTCGGTAGGGCATGATGAGCATACTTGCAGGAGGTATGAATTGATGATGGATAGAACTCTCACGTATAGGGTTTAGACCGAAACGCGGCCTCCTAACCAAATCACAAGGATGGCGCGAATAGGATTTTAGGGGTGCGGAAGAGGCCGAGGCAGAGGGGGACCTGGTAGAGGTCGAGGACAGTTGATTTTCTACAATTCCGAAGGGCCAGGACGTTATGCCCATGATTGCACTAACCCAACACGTCCGTCGTGCAAGTATTGCATGTTGTTTGATCATGAAATGAAAGTCTGTCCTACGTTGATAGCTAGGATACGTGACAAAGGGGTGCTACCACCTCTGCCGACTAAGAACCTACAAATGATGAGGTCTGAGCCATGCGAAGAGGATCCAAATGTAAACATAGTGCTCAGGAGTGGAATCGTAATAGGAGATGACAAGGGAAAATAGCCAGAAGATAGTACATGGGTTTGTAAAGCTCCAGTGAAAGAGGCTGAGTTTGATTTGGAGCGTGCACATGAAACCTTTATGGAAGCTAGAAAGAGCTTTGCTAAGGCCTCCACCTCAGGAAGTAGGGATAAGAATGAGTAGGAGATGGACCCCTTTATGCTCACAACCTTCTTCGAGACTTGTATGAAGTTACTGCGTAATAATAAGGCTGTGAAAGGGTTACAAGAGCTCTTCAATAGATGCGCTGGAACCGTGCCAGGTGAGCCACGCGTAGTACAAAAGATTGGAAAGCATAAAACAAGGATGGGATGGGAGATGAGACTAACTGCGCAGATATGAGAGTATGAGATGGGTCAGGTTATTTTGGACCTAGGGTCAGACACGAACGTCCTACTGAAGCAGACCTAGGAAGGAATGGGGAGACCCGCGCTGCAATGGTGTCCGATTCAACTAAGGATGTCCAATCAGTAGAAGATCATCCCCATGGGGCGGCTGCAGGGGGTGACCATGGATATTGAGGGAGCAAGTGCACTAGCTAATTTTGAAGTAATAGAGATAGTAGATGACAGTAATCCCTATCCTGTGCTCCTAGGAATTGACTGGGCCATTGATATGAGCAAGGTAATCAATCTGAAGAAGCAAAAGATTATTTTTGACAAGAAATCGCTAAGTGCAATAGTACCTCTAGATCTTGCTGAGCGATCATGTTATACAAAACTAGTCTGCGATTATGAGAGTGATGATGATTTGGATTGTATCTATAAGATAACGACACAAGATAAAGATTGGGTGAATCCCACCGTGGATGGACGAATTACATGGGATCACAAGAGTTCCTGCACTTCGTACTCCAGTGAAGAGTTAGAGTGCTAGTAGAACTGGTTACATGAAGTGACTACGTTGAACTACAACATGATGACCCAATCGTTGCACTGTGTGTCCTCAGAGGTAAGAAATATGCCTACTTATGATGTTCTGAATGAGTTAGATATATTTTTGGATGCCTTTGAAAGAAAGGTACCATAAAAACAACATTTCTAGGCGTTGAACTGGGCCTTCTGCACTACGCCCACAAGATGGTGGGGTATGCACAAGGGAAGCTTTGATGATTGGCACAAATGCAGGAGAATGATGAGAGCTCACTTTGGGAAGTCAAAGATGTGAATGACAGACAAGTATGATGGGCAGGATGATCCGCGCGCACATTTGGCCAAATGGACCTAAGCTTATGGAGAAAAACCCCAACCTGAATGGGTGCACTTTTTCTATCACACCCTGGATATTGTCCCGATGAACTAGTATGTAGAAACTAAGCTCTACCATGGGATAGGCGAATGGGATATCCTGCACAAGGGATTCATGATGACATTTAGTTTTGAGGATGGGTGATAAGCCCCATAAATGGGTAATTGTATGGGCTCATTTTGCCTCCTAACTTAGCTTAATCCACCATTCTCATTATTTTATTGTATATTTTTTATTATATTTATGCTAATAGAGTGAGTTGGGTTGGTCATTATGCATTGAAGTCTAATGTGTGCTTAATGTAGATTTTTGGTCAATTTTGGAGACAAAGTCAGAGATTTAATGAACATTTCGCAGCAAATATTTGAAGAAGACAAGGGAGACAATTTATAAGAGGGTGTCCCCCTCATTTATGACTCCCTACTTCGAATTCTCCTTCAGAAAGCTCGAAGCACAAGCAGCCACATCAATGCACCAAAGAGGCAGCCGAGCAAGTGGAGAATAATTGTTGTCTATCTCAAGTTTTGGGAGCCAAGACTCCCTGATTTTAAGGGAGCCATTGGGAGCTCTAGTTGTATAAGTAGAGAGGCCTAGGGCCTCATTAGGTTGTTGAATGTTAGTCAAATTTTCGAACTTTTGTTGCAGTTTTTCTCTACTCAACTTCGAGCTTACTTTTGTTGACAGTTTCATGTAATGGTATTATTATTTAGATAATGAAGATGAAATCTTGTTTAAGCTAGCACTGAGTTACCTTAGAGGGCTGAAGCTCTTGGTTTAGGGCCTAATCCAAGCAGCGAAGCACCTCTTTTCTTGTATTTATATGTTTTGTTTCAGTTTATGAATTAGTTGTTGTTAGATAGATTTCTTTCTTAGTTAAGAATAGGTTGCTTTTGGCGATTTAAAATGTTGTTTCCATTTCAGGTTGTTGTACCAGGTTGAAAAATGATAGGAAAAAGATACAAAAAGGCCATCAACAGAGCCTTGGCCTCCTTTCCTCCCTTTGGGACGATGAACTAACGCCAAGACCCTCTTGTTGCCACAAAAAACACAGATTTGCCTTTTTCATAGGATTTCTGGTGTTGCAACTTGTTAGAAGGTTCATGTTTTTTTGTAGATCTATTTCACCATACTCATTTCTATCTTCACAATAAATTTCCTTCCATGCTTCCTTTCCATATAGCATTGTTCAGCATTTACTTTCCTAGATCAGAATTTAGCTTAGCTTGATGCAAAGTTCTATTTTTTGGTGTAGCTAGTTTCTTCGCTTGCTTATTATCAGTGCTTGATTTTTAGTTCTTTGGCAGTACATCTCTGCTCACAATAAGTCAGCCATTCCTTAGGCCATCCAAAGTCCCTCACAAATCTGCCTTAATTTTCTACACTTTTCTCATAAACTTTCCTCTCTTTCTTTGAACAAGTCCAACCATCTTTCTCCTTCATAATCCTTCTTGATGAACCCTATACACCTTTACACATCCTCCTAGGCATGAGCTACCCTTTCCACCCATTTTCCTACCTTCAAAACCCTCTAAAACATCTCTCGGCATCCTCCTACAGACCTCCTGTAGATCCCCTGCAGCCTCCTATAGATTTTCCTATAGGTGTCTTTTTGAAGTCCGATTACAAGAAAAGCCTCCAGAAGGCCACTCGAGACCTCCTAGGATCCATCCACAACTTCCTACACCTTTGCAAACTCCAAAGTCGCCCTCCATCACCACCTAATCACTGCCACATTCGTAAACGAATAAATTATATGCATGACAATTTCACCTAAAAATACATAAAAATCCAAAAGATGTTTTTTATCATTTCCTTCTAGAAATAGCTTGAGTAGATGTTGTTTGATTCCTAGATTAAGTAATAGCATATATCTCATGGTTTTTCATCTCTCTTTCTGCAAAAATAATACTAGTTGGTTAATTAGGGTTTGCTAGCTTTACTTTGCATTTCAGTCTTATTTCTCTTTCTGCAAGTAGAGTAGCCTCTATAGAGTAAACTTTCCTTTCTTTCATCACATATAAAGCTTCTTCTGAAATTCATAGAAGTTGTCTTGAGCTCCTAGTGATCTTGCGCCAGCTGACCAAGTGACAGCTTGCAGTAAGAACTAGTACTTGTGCATACAGCACCATCGCTTCCAAGTTTGTGACGAACTACCGGGCTGATAAAAGTAAAGTAGGAAGCCCAGGAGTTTCCGCATTATTACTGCAATACTGGTGCTCACCAATTTTTGGCGTTGTTGCCGGGGAAGCGTTAGAGTATTTTGTGATTACTATTTTTCTTCTATTTTCTACTACAACCTTCTGCTAAGTAGTTCACTTCAGCAAAAGTAGAGTAGTTGTCTCTTTCAATTTCCACATTTCCTTTCTTTCATTTCTATTATGCAATTTCCTTTTCAGAAAAAGTAGATTAGTCATTTCCTTGCTTTCATTTCAATTCCGCAATTTCCATTCCAGAAAAAGTAGATTAGTCATTTCTTTTCTTTCATTTCTACAATTTCCATTTTAGCAAGTTCATTTCAGTTAGTTGCAATTTGTTTGTTCAATCAATTTCACTTTTGCAGGTACAAGCATAAAAAAATCAAAAAAACCACCCAAAAAGAGATTTCCTTTCATGCCTCGTAGCAACAGAGATAATTCAGGAAAATTCTTTCCCAACACCCCCACCACATCACATAGCCACCCTTCTCTCTTCTTCAATGGCAGTGATCAAGAATAACCTTTAGGTGAACAACCAAAGATATTTGAAGAACCTATAGGGGAAAAAGAAGAAGAAAACATCCCTCCCGAGACAATGGTTGAAAACAAAAATGCTAGGGGGAATGGAGAAAGAGTAGAGGGTACCTTTCCCATCTGAGAGACCAATGGAAACACTAAAATGAAGAACATAATCCCTTCAGCCCTACCTCACTTTCATGGATCGACTACAAAAGATCCTGACACCTTTCTGTTTGACTTTGCTATTATCTGTTGAACCTATGACTATGCAGAAGATGAGAAAAAGTTGAAACTATTTCCTTCTGCCCTCAAGGATGCAACATTGCGCTGGTTCACGGGGTTACCTGGAAATAGCTCACAACTTGGGCCCAAATGTAGTAGGCCTTTAATAACAAATATCGAGACTATTGTAGGTCAAAAGGCACCAAGGAAGAAATCTTCCAAATGACCATGGGAAGTGATGAATCATTGGAAGATTATGAAGAGAGGTTCTAGCTCAGTTATAAAAGGGTCAGGTGCACACTTGACCCTGAATATCTGAAGTTGGTCCTGCTTAGGGGAATTCCAGAAGACCTTCTAGACACCCTCCATCTACTGGCTAGAGGAGACATCTACCAACTACCTTATGAAGACATAAAGACTGTTTTTAGAAACCATTCTAGGGCAGCCATGAAGAGAGGTAGGGGGAGTCAACCCATAGCCAATACCTCCTCATCCAGTTCATCCCTCAAAGGTGAGCTTGGAAACATGCTAGAAGACTTCAAGAGTGAGATGCTGCAGACTCTTGCCATGCAAATGGATACCTTGCATATCAAAAGGAAACAAGAGGAAGCAGAGAGCACTTTGGCCATTTTTTTGTCCTAGGTGCACCAGAAGACATCCTAGGAACGAATGTCCATTGAACTCTATAGAGGTTTGCTTAGTCTGTGAAGAATATCATGCGCAGATAAGTGCCCTTCCTTTCCTGGACTTAAAGCTGTATACCAAGGGGCTGAAGGAGCCACTGAACCACTCTATTTCATGAACCAAAGGAGACCGCATGGACCTAGACCATATCAGCAAGGGATGCAAGTGACATGTCAGGAATGCTACAACCCCAACCAAGCCACTTCCATACCGTCTTTGGGCCCTCGTACTCATCCTTCCTAGTCCACACTTCCTCCTTGGTCATATCCATCTCAATATCATGCCCAACCAGTTGCTCATGCATTTCAATCCTATGCTCAGCGACAACCTCAGTGGAATGCATCTCATCAGGGGTGGAGGCCCCAATACAACTCTCCTCCCACTCTTTTGCCTCCACCACCTACCCAACCACAACCATTGCCTCCTGCTCCACTAAGGCAATCCCAAATGCTTGCACAACTGAACCCAAACCCAAACAATAGAGAGGCCCAACAATTATATAGTGGGGAACCATCATGCTCAACTTATGATGTGGAGATTCAAGAGATAAACCTACGATCTGGGAAGGTTCTCCCAGATAGCCAACCTCCTCCTCAGAATGTTGAGGAAGATAAAGGGGAAAGTGAACCGAAAGCAATTCCACCCATTCCTGAGAGATTATCCAGGGCAACATAGCCCACCCCAGAAGAAACTGAACTTCTGGAAGAATTGAAACAATTATGTGTAAAGATACCACTTCTCCAAGCCATAAAGGATGTGCCTATATACAATAAGATGATCAAAGAGGAGTGCTTCAGGCATCCAGGAAGGCGCAAGAGAGATGCCCCAACCATCAATGTCATAGGACAACTGTCCGACTTGATGTTGGGGCAGGTAATCTGTCCGAAATATCTAGACCTTGGAAGCCCAGTAGTTGATGTCCACATCAATGGCACCATGATCCCATATACCTTGATTGATCTGGGAGCTACCATTAATGTGATGACAAAGGAAACCATGCTCAAACTCAACCTCCAGGGCTCCTTGAGAAATACCACAACAGTACCGCAGCTAATAGACCGCTCCACTGTGACCCTTGAAGGGATTGAAGAGGATGTGATGGTCTGCATTGATTCTTGGGAGTACCTTGCTAATTTCTTAGTTCTCCAACTAAAGGTAAAGCTCACTGGGTATCCTCTCATCCTAGGAAGACCCTGGTTGGCCACTGTCGATGCTTACATCAGTTGTCGGGCTAGGAACATGACCATCAAGAATGGGCATATGTCCAAGCAGCTAATCATGTACCCTCCTTCCCAACCCTTGCTAGAACATGATCTACCTCTCTGGTTGGAGGAGGAGGATGAGGATGAAGTCTATTATGCACCACTGTGTGTAGTAGAAACTATCATAGGGGGAAAGCTGCAAAATGAGGATGATATCATTGAAAATTTAATTCAAAATCCACCCCCCAGTGTTTTTCCATTAGAAGATCTAGTGAAAGAAACCCAAGACAATCCCTTAACTAATCTCTGTGTGGCCGACCCAATCTCTCTTCGTGTTAAGAATATAGAGTTCAGCCTAGAAAGAACCTTGAAAATTGACTCATTCCTATCCACTTCCCAGTAGAAGGAACTGTGTAGCTTGTTGAGAAAACATTTAGATGCCTTCGCTTGGAGTTATAAGGAGATGAAGGGAGTGCACCCTTCAGTTTGTACTCATCACATATACATTAAGGAAGATTTCAAACCAATGAAGTAGCCTCAAAGGAAGATGAATCCAGCCCTTAAAGACATTTTTAAGGAAAAATTTCAGAAATTACTAGATGTGGGATTCATCTACCCCATCTCTGATAGTGAATGGGTCTCTCCTTTGCTGCTAGTGCCAAAGAAAAATGGTAAGTGGAGAATCTGTGTCGATTATCAGGAACTAAACAAAGCCACTAAAAAAGACCATTTTCCTTTGCCCTTCATAGATCAAGTGTTAGATGGTCTGGTAGGGAAAAAGTTTTTCTCCTTCCTAGATGGGTTTAGCGGGTACAACCAGATTCAAATCAGCTCGGAAGACCAAGAAAAGACCAATTTCACTTGTCCTTGGGTACCTTTGCATACTGGGTCCTTCTTTTTGGTTTGTGCAACGCTCCAACCACTTTCCAGAGAGTAGTATTGATTATATTTTCTGAATTGGTTCATGATGCAGTGGAAATGTATATGGATGGTTTTATTCCTTATGGTTCTAACTTTCAAGAAGCTTTATCTAACCTAGGAAAAGTTTTGGACAAGTGTATTGAAATGAACTTGTCCCTCAGTCTAGAAAAATGTGAATTTTTTATGACTGAAGGGACTATGCTAGGCCATGTAATCTCTCAACAAGGATTGCAGGTGGACCCCAACAAAATTGCCATCATCCAAAGGGTCCCACCTCCTCAAAAGGTGAGAGATGTCCAAAGTTTCCTAGGCTTAGTGAGATATTACAGAAGATTCATTAAAGATTTCAGTAAGTTAGCCTCTCTGTTGTTTGGTCTTTTGGGAAACGATGTTGAGCTCATATGGACTGAAAACTATCAAGAAGCCCTGGATACCTTGAAAAGCAAACTTGTGACTGCCCCAATTTTGAGAGGCCCAAATTGGGCCCTACCTTTCCACATTCACACAGATGTCTCGAACAAATCAATAAGAGCAGCCTTGGGACAAATTGATGAAAAGTTACCTTATGCCATATACTTTATAAGTAAAAACTTGTCAAAGGCGGAGTTAAACTACATAGTAACCGAGAAGGAACTCCTAGCTGTAGTGCATTCCTTAAATAAATTCAGAAATTACATCACAGGCTATCAAACCTTTTTACACACTAATCATGCTACAATTAGGTATTTAATGAATAAACCAGATGTAAATGCTCACATTATTAGATCGTTGTTTTGACTGCAGTAGTTTGATTTAACCATTGTTGATAAGCCTGGTAAAGAAAATGCTGTTGCTGAATTTTTGTCTAGAGTAAATTTGCCTGCAGGTGAGGAAGGAATGGTGGATGACCAAACGCTAGATGAGCACCTATTTTCTATCTCAGTACTCTCTCCATGGTTTGCTGATATAGCAAATTACTTGGTTTCAACACAGTTCCCACCACACCTATCCTCAAAAGAAAAGAGCAAGATCATGAGGAAAAGTGCCCCTTTCACCTGGATTGGGGGCAATCTCTTCAAACTTGGCTCAGATCAGATATTGAGAAGGTGTGTCAGGGAGGAGGAAGTTTTTGACATTCTCCTAACCTGTCATGACGAGCCTAGTGGAGGTCATTTTGCAGCAAAGAGGACTGCCTTCAAAATATTGCAGGCAGGCTACTATTGGCCCATTCTTCATTAAGATGTGAAGAGATATACCAGCCAATGTGATCGGTGCCAAAGCATGGGGGAACCTACTCCAAAGGATGAGATTCCCATGCAACCTCAAGTGACCTTTGAGCCATTTGAGAAGTGAGGCATGGACTTTGTGGGTCCTATCAACCCTCTTTCAAAACAGAGGTAATACATCATTGTGTGCACTGATTATCTAACAAAATGGGCAGAGACAAAAGCAAGCAAGGCAGCAATAGAGGAAAAAGTAGCTGATTTTTTAAGAGAAAACATATTCTATAAGTTCGGGTATCTAAGAGAACTAGTTACAGATCAAGGCAGACAGTTCACTTCCAATTTGATTGAAGACCTACTCACACATCATAAAATCAAGCACAGGATTTCCACCCCTTACCATCCACAAGCCAATGGATAGGTGGAAGTCACTAACAGAGCTTTGGAAGGAATTCTGACCAAGGTAGTGAGCATCAGCAGAAAATATTGGGCAGATAGACTAGTTGAGGCCACCTAGGCCTACAACACAACATGGAAGACCACCACAGGGTTCACACCCTATGAACTGGTCTAAGGGAAGAAGGCTTTGTTGTTGATAGAATTTGAATACAATAAACTAAGGATGGAAGCTCAACTGGACCTAGACCTTAGCCATGCACAGAAGGAAAGGCTACTCCAACTCAATGGATTGGATAAACAAAGATTGCAAGCCCTTCTCCACACAGAGGTAGTCCAACTTCAAAGGAAAATATGGCATGATAAAATTATCAAGGAGAAACAATTCCAAGAGGGAGATTGGGCACTGCTCTATGACTCAAGATATAAAGACTTCAAAGGCAAGCTGAGGACAAGATGGTTGGGACCCTACTTTGTGGAAAAATGCAATGACAATGGTTCAGTTCTGATCAGAACCATTGATGAGGAAGCCATCCCCATGCTTGTCAATGGACATAGGTTGAAAATTTACAAGAAGCCCCTCCCAAAGTGAGAGTTCATTGAAGATCTAAATAAGACAATGTTGCTAGTGGAGCAGGTCTTAGCCTCCACTCCACCCACTCACTGAAGAAGTAGAAAAAAGAAAAATAATAAGGACTCAAGTGAAAACCTCCATGAGGCGCTTGAGACCCATCATTGGGTTGAAAACCTCTTTTGAGGCGGCCCAGTGATGACAAAAACAAAAACAAAAAGAGAAAAAAGAGAACAAGATCCTTGGGTGAAAACCTCCTTTGGAGGTGCCCTTGGTAGGCAATTAGGGTGAAAATCTCCTTGAGGCGCCCTAGTTGTCTTTAAAAAAAAAAACAGAAAAAAAGGAAGAGAAAATTGACTTTTAAAATGCATTGCAGGTTACAGGTGGATCACAGGAAGCAAGAGAAGATGCCACAAAGCCTATTTCACCTCCTCCACACTCTTCTCCATCATTTCTAACCTTTCTTCCACCTCACTGTGTGTTTTTTTCTAAACACTATGTATCCTACAGGAGGCCCTGTGTGTTCTACAGGAAGCTCCTGTAGAAATCACAGAGAGCTCGAAATGGATTTTAAAAATAGTTTGAGGAGCTAGGAAGTTTCATGAAGAGAATGTAGGCCCTCCTACAGCTATCCACCCTCCTGGTTAGCCATCCCACACCTGCACCACCTCATCATCATTGATTTCTTTCCTTCCTGCTAAAAAACACAAAAACCAGTTTTTAGAAAAAAAACAAAAAATAAAAGGAACAACACCTCCAAATCTCACTTGCAGCTTACCAAATACCTCTCCATCACCATTAGCATCTCTGGTAGCATCCTCACAACTTCCTGCACAAGAATCAACTAGAAATTTTAAAGGAAGAAGTAGCTACATGAGCTCTTGTAGGATTTCCTGTAGCAGCTGATCCCCTTAAAATCAAGCCACAACAGCAAAATAGGTGCAGTCATAGGATTGAAGAGGATGTCTGAAGCCAAATCTAGTGAGAGAGTACCTACACAAAGCATACAAGCCACACATCAAGGAGCATAAAACATACAGCAGAGGGGATACAGGCATGCAACAACTGAAATATGAGCATGCAACAACAAAGGAACCAAGATGCACCACAGCACAAACATTTGACTTGCAGGTAAGTGTCTAACCCTCTCCTCTGTTGCATCTGTGTAATCCAAAAACATGCATAAGCGAATGAGATGGTTAGTTTTGAATGAGAAAACGTGGCCAGTTAACTAGCCACCCTTGTCCAGTTGACTACACTCATCCGGAGATGCCACCACACGTGTGCCTAGTCAACTCACAGAAAATCCAAAGGATGGGTAGTGGAGGGTATACAAACTCCAATGCAATGATGGGAAGGATTGTGGGGAGGAGTCATGAGGAGTCATGATGACAAGGCAGTGGGGACCTGTTAGGTTCCTATACCAATAGGTGTCATATATAATGATTGACTGGGTTTAGCTCTAAAACATGTACATACCTTTGCTTGTCGCAAATGTTTTCCATATTTGTAAAAAATCAAAAAATCAAAAATGTAAAGAGAGTATGCCCTAGAAAAAGAATAAAAGGGTAAAAAGAAAAAATAAAAGGTCAAAAGAGGAAAGAAAATGAACCCCAGCAAAAAGAAAATACCGTGAAAGTGTGCAAGTCTAAATGCCACTACTATTTACTTTTATATATAATAAAGATTGTGTGCAACTTGTAACCTATGCCACAATCCATGGTAACCAAACAATTTAATCTTGGTTATTCCATATTTTCAATTTCATGTTTTAGAAATACGGAATAAAGATCTGACCAAACAGTTTAATCTTGACAGATCAGTAGATAGGTAGAGTGAAGAAGGAGCTCAACAGTTCAATCTGAGCCCTTGGATGTAATAAGGTTAGATTTAGATAGATATCACTAGTGCAGGAAAAGAAAAGTTGAAAAGGGTTTGTGAGTCTAAGTGCACCCTAATAAAGAAGTAAAAATGCTAGGTTAAGTAGATAGGGTAAGTAGATGATGGTTGCAGAATAAATGTGTGATGAATGGTTGAGTTTAATGCTTAAATCTTTTTCTTTCATCACTTGGACAAGACATGTATCACATGGAAGGCACATCAATAGTCAAAGTCAAAAATAATTAACGTCCCTACTCATTTCCCCTAAAATTTTCACTAATTCCCTAAGTGCTAAAGGTAATTGCCAAAGTTAAAGGGGCTCAGAGCATTTCTCTGACTTTTGGAGGGACCGGACCCTTGGCCCAATAATTTGAAATACCTAAAGTACTTAAAATCCCCTTTATCAATATTTACCCCTCCATAAAATCATTCATTCCCTTGATAAGGCTTTTCCTAAGTAAAACTTACTTAGGAAAATTAAAAACATTCTATCTACATGAAACCCTCATATACTATTAGCCTAAGTAATGTTATATGATGAAATGCTTTCAGAAACATTTACTTAGCACATTTCATATTCCATAGTCATATTAACCACTAATGTTATTATTATGTAATTCTCGAATAAAATGACATTACCCATGCCTGTATTATTCTATTATACAAAACCCCAATTTTTTACATATCCTGCCCCGATGGCTAAATATAACCGTAAATCAAATAATAAATGGGATTAATTAGCTAATCTATAGATAATTAAGAACCCGACCTCCCCGCCATGCTAATGAGAATTAATTAAGTCACCAAGACTAATTAATAGCTCAACGACCAATCAAATCGCCCCTGATATGATTAAGTCTTTTGATTAATATTAGGCTCGCCCCTATTATACATCAGTCATGTCATTTCCCCGACTACCGTCTGATCGGACCCTTTAGATCCGACGGCCCTCGCTCATATCGCACGGGCCTTTTGGTCGACCTTTAGCACGCGATGTGAGAAATTTTGTGACAGTATCGATGCTACGTGTCGAGCAACGTATGGAATCATGTGGCTCCCCCAAAATACCAGTTACCCTCCATAAGCGGTGTGATGAAACCTGCTTGCCGCCTCCCGCTAACAACAAAATGTCAAGTCACCCCCACTGACGTAACTCGTCCGTGTCATGAAACCTGCCAAAAACATTGACTTTTAATAAAAACAAAGTAAATCAAGTCAAGTAAATCATCCAGCATGAAGATAAACAACAGGGAAGACAATTACAAAACAGAGCATATAAATTCATGTCAAAGTGAAGACAAATGAAAAACAGAGTGGTAAAAGTAAAAAGTAAAAGTAAACATGAAGACATTAAGGGTTAAACAAAGATGAAAACAATTTCACCAGCTACAATGAATTTTATCCAAAGTAAAATTGAAAAATTGTTAAAATAAATTCAAGGTTAAAAGATGAAATCATAGCAGAAATGGTACACTCTTTAGAAATTTCCTGTTTAAGTCATAGTTTTGTAGAAACTATTGTGGGCCAATCCAAGAATTATTTTGCAAAATTGGAGGAGATTTTTGTTCCTAGTAGGCCAACCTACAAAAACCTCTCTCACGTTTTACACAGGTATTACCAAAAAGGAGATAAGTGCATGTCTTCACAGCTTATTTTTTAGTTTGTGCAAAGTCCTGTTTTTGACATCTTTGTGCAGAGAATATTGTGAACAGTTGGAGCTGAATTTTTGGAAACGGAAAGAGGTTTATCTCAAAACATTATTATCTACAATAACCACTTTCACTTTTTACATATCTATCATAGATTGAGATATACAAGCGTATAATTGGACCCTAAGTTTGCCGAATTTCTGGGGCAGAATGCACAAAGGAAGGATGCAGTTAGTGACTGAGATGCCTCATCATCAACTAAGAGTTGCTACCAAATTTGAATTTCTCTTCTTTGTCACCATAAATCCATAGAAATAGTGCCAAATAGATTCATTAGTTTTGAATGTCCTTTATTTAAGTTCTATTATTGTAAAATAGTTTGAGATATTTGTGAAACTAATCTTGATATTTTTTCAAGATATTTTAGTTAAGAATTAGTATAAATACTTCTTCATTTGAAGTATTTTAGGGTGGATTCTTAGCCATTTTTGTATACTCGTTATTTTGTAATAGAAGTGCTATTGAACAACTATTGTATGGTTGGCTGGACAAAGTAATAAAGCAAAGGACTTTTATAGGATTCCTGTGTCAAACGAGAAACAAATAAGTATTCTATATCTTATGTTTCTACAGTTTTCTTGTTTAAATATTTATATGTGTTCCATATCTGAATGATAAACGAAAAAGTATATTTCAGAAAGAGATTTATTGCATTCTGTCTTTAAAATTATTTATATTCTTAATGTTTTCTTCCAAGCTATCATAGGTATGGAATTCTTAATTGCTCCCTACATTTTAGTTTATCATTGTGGCCATTTAACAAATAATTCTTAATTGCTTTTTGTTAATGATCACCCACTTTCCCTAATCTTGAATTTTCTTGAAGGATTCTTTATTGCCCTTCCTCCTTTTCAAGACCATTTCACCCTTTAAGCTATCATTTGTATCTTGTTCAGCTATCTTTCCCTATGAAGCCCTCCTTTGTTGAATCAACCTGATCCAGTTAAGCCATCTTCAGTTGACTCCATAGCCCAATGGCCTGAAAAACTTTGTTCTACCCATCTGCGCTTGAATTCCACCACCAAAAAAAATTAAAACCCCCCAAGCTTTCATAACTAGCCTAATATCCCATAACCAAAGAAAAATCATAAAGAGAGCATCCTCTTTGAGTACAGATTGGCTAGATTCTGTACTTAAAAGGTTGGTTTGTGGTTACCTCGGAAATTTCTTTCTTTAACCTTGAGAAAATTCTGAGTGATAACAGGACCAACGGTCCAAATATGGCAACATACCTTTTTGCCAGCTCCCCCATTACCGAAAATATCTCAAAGAAGACATAAGTACTCCTCCTCGAAACTCCTTCACCACCATTTTTCCATTTCATCCTAGTCCACTTAGCTGCAGCAAGCTCTATACCACCTCCATAACCTCGAAACCATCGTTTTCTATCGTTTTCAGCTGTCCTTCTGTTATCGGCATTCTACAGAAGCAGGAATAGGTTCTATAGTAGCACCTACAATTAATTCTATAGGAGGGGCAATAACCAGTTTTTAAGGAGGAAACATGGGGTTTTTGTTCAAATTCTGGCTTGAAGAGGAAGGTTCTGTACAAAACCACCTTGATTATTAATATATGCAAAAAATGATACAATTTTAAGGGTGAATTGAGCCTGTAGAAGGAGAGGAATTCCATAAAAACATTTTTACCTGTCTTCTTAAAAAAAAGAACAAATTTTCTCTGTTTCCTATTTCTTCAAAAATTTTGTCTCCATCTCTACCTGGGGTGTTCCAAAGGGGTATAAGCAAAATGACAGGGATATTCATGAGGAAGGAACCCACAAATTTAGTTAGGCTCCATGATCATCCTGAGGTGATAGCCATTTTCACCAGAGAAAATTGGATGCCATTTTTTGAAAAATTTCGAGAGTTTGATGAAGAAGTGGCTCAGGAGTTTTCTCTTTCTTTAGTACCTCACTCAAAGACCCATGCCACTGTTACTTTCAGAGGTCTCACCATGGAAATCACCACAGAATTTATCAGTAGGGTTACCAGCCTTCCCCTTGGATTACCTTGGAGCAAAGATGAAAAGCCAATGGGACAAGTTGCCAAGAAAACCTTCTTCAAACCAAATGAATGTCCTGTAGAGGACAAAAATGGCATTAGAAGAACAAACATACCTTATCCTTGGGATGAGGTCAGTTACCAAATCATCAAGTATATTTCCTATGAAGGGAGATATAACATAGTTTATGGCTACCATTTTAGACTTTTCCATGAGCTGAGATATGGCATGGACACTCCCACAAAAACTCAACATCCCCTATTTTCTCTTACAGTCCCTTATAGACTCCAGCATTAAGTTGAAGGCAAGAGGTCCAGATCAGTTGGCTCACCATGGGTTAATTAAACTATTAGTGGAAGAAACCCTCCACACCTTCACAATCCCCATAGCATGGGAAATATTCAGAAATATGATAGGAGAATATGATATAAAGGCCCTCACATATGACCACAGTCCTTCTAAAAGTGAGGAGGAAGAGCAACAAGGGGAAGAAGGGGAGGAAACTGAACCATAGGAGGAAGAAACCAAAATAGAGGAGGAAACCAAACTAGAGGAGGAAGAAACCAAAACAGAGCAAGAGGAAACAAAACCAGTAGAGATAGAGAAGACAAAAGGAGAGGAAAAAGGGGCAGAAAAGACAGAAGTGTCTCCTTAGACCCTAGAAAGGGAGGCAATAGTTGTTCTTGCTACCCTCAGCACCCCAGTTAAACCCAAACAAAAGAGGAAGAGGTGAACATCAATGTATTTCAGGGCTCGGAAAAGCACAAGGATAAAAATAGGGAAACCATAGCCATCTTCACAGTGCCTATTATCATTGAAGATTCACCTACTGTCAAAGGGGAAGAATCTCCCTCTAAACCCCCCATCACATATGAAAGAATAAGTCCCAAATCTTCCACCTAGAAGGAAAGAGTGCAACTACAGGACTAAAAAAAAAACTCTACAAGAGGCATAGACTATTCTACAAGAGACCCTAACTAAGCTACAGGAGACCGAAAAACTTTAGAAAAAGGTGGAAGTACAGCCAAAAGGGAAGGAGGAAACAATAGAGACTCAAGAACCTGACTCCTAGCCTAGTTTGGGCTCTTACTACAATCTTCTTGAGGGGGGGAAATTCATTCCACAGAAATTTGCAGTCCCACTTTTCTTTGAGCTGGGGAAAGAAAGGATAAGGAGCCATAGATGGATGCAAATAGCTAAATCCAAGGGGTAGAGGATATTGGCCACATGGAGAACCAGCTTAAAGAGATGGGCAGGGAGTTAAGTGCTATAAGACATAGAGAGGTAATCACAATAACTCACTTGGAAGCAGAAAATGAGTTGCTAAAAAGACCGTTGCAAGAGAAGGAAACACAATTGGCACGCATGGCCAGTTGGTCTATGGGGGCACTACAGTGCAGAACACCAGCAAAATCATATGGAGTAAACCTCAAAGACCAGTGGCTATAGTTTCAGATCAAGACTTTGGCACAGAGAGGCACAATGACTTTTCAGGATTACAGATAGTTCATGGACCTATGTGACCAAAGTTTAGTAGAAGAAAAGGCAAATATAGTAGAGTTATATTTGCATAACATGGCCCTCGCCGATATGAACCTATGGGATCCTAGTGCTAGGCTAGGGGACCTGCAACTAATGGCCATGGCCTCATGGATGAATCATGAGGAGAAAAGGGCAACAGAAATCAAAAAGTTGATGGGAAAAGAGAAAAAAGAACCCCTAATGATTAGAGCTGAGCCATCAGACCCCATGGCTCTCATCATTACACACCAGCTACTTGCAAATAATCCTCAAAGTGCCCCTAAGTATATCAATGATCAGGCTCAAGCCATTGCACATTTTGAGGACATGGAAATATTACTTGGAGATGATTCTATTCATGCTTGTATGAGGAGGTGGAATACACTGCCACATAGCTTGCAGGTAAGGGAGTATCACTCCCAAAAAGTATGAAAGAAGCATTAAGGAGAGTGCCACTATACAAGCACTCTATGCAGAGTTTGAAGGTCAATTGAATTAGCCTCAAAATAAGTCCCCCATTGCTGCTAGGACTGCTAGAGGGAAGAAAAGCGGAAGAAGAACAACAACATTGGGAAGAGGTGGATAGAAAGGAAGGATTCCATGATAAAGAAGAGGATCTCACATCAGAAACATGGGATGTCAAGGAGGCCATCAGGGGCATCAAAGATGAGGAGATGGACTAGTTGCTCAGAGGATGAGCAACACATTCAGTAGGGGGTGATGATGAGCCCCATAAATGGGTAATTATATGGGCTCATTTTGCCTCCTAACTTAGCTTAATCCACCATTCTCATTAGTTTATTGCATGTTTTTTATTATATTTATGCTAATAGAGTGAGTTGGGTTGGTCATTATGCCTTGAAGTCTAATGTGTGCTTAATGCAGATTTTTGGTCAATTTTGGAGACAAAGTCAAAGATTTAATGAACATTTCGCAGAAAATATTCGAAGAAGACAAGGGAGAGGATTTATAGGAGGGTGTCCCCCTCATTTATGACTCCCTACTTCGAATTCTCCTTTAGAAAGCTCGAAGCACAAGCAGCCACATCAATGCACCAAAGAGGAAGTTGAGCAAGTGGAGGATAACTGCTGCCTATCTCAAGTTTTGGGAGCCAAGCCTCCCTAATTTTAAGGGAGCTATTGGGAGCTCTAGTTTTATAAGTAGAGAGGCCTAGGGCCTCATTATGTTGTTGAATGTTAGTCAAATTTTCGAACTTTTGTTGCAGTTTTGCTCTACTCAACTTCGAGCTTACTTTTGTTGACAATTTCATGTAATGCTATTATTATTTAGATAATGAAGATGAGATCTTGTTCGAGCTAGCACTGAGTTACCTCAGAGGGCTGAACCTCTTGGGTTAGGGCCCAATCCAAGCATCCAAGCACCTCTTGTCTTTCATTTATATGTTTTGTTTCAGTTTATGAATTAGTTGTTGTTAGATAGATTTCTTTCTTAGTTAAGAATAGGTCGCTTTTGGCGATTTAAAAGGTTGTTTCCATTTTAGGTTGTTGTAGCAGGTTGAAAAGTGATATGAAAAAGATACAAAAGGCCATCAATAGAACCTTGGGCTCCTTTCCTCCCTTTGGGACCATGAACTGAGGCCAAGACCTTCTTGCTGCCACAAAAAACATAGATTTGCCTTTCCATAGGATTTCTGGTGTTGCAGCTTGTTAGAAGGTTCATGTTTTGTTGTAGATCTATTTCACCATGCTCATTTCTGTCTTTGCAATAAATTTCCTTCCATGCTTCCTTTCCATATAGCATTGTTCAGCATTTACTTTCCTAGATCAGAATTTAGATTAGCTTGATTCAAAGTTCTGTTTTTTGGTGTAGCTAGTTTCTTTACATGCTTAATCTCAGTGTTTGATTTTAGTTCTCTAGTAGTATATCTCTGTTCACAATAAGTCACCCAATCAACCGTCACCATCTCTATTTGATCTATGTTCCTCAGGTCATCCAAAGTCCCTCACAAATCTGCCCTAATTTTCTGCACTTTTCTCATAAATTTTCCTCTCTTTCTTTGAACAAGTCCAACAATCTTTCTCTTTCCTAATCCTTCTTGATGAACCCTAGACACCTTTACACATCCTCCTAGCCATCAGCTACCCTTTCCACCTATTTCATACCTTCAAAACCCTCTAAAATAGCTCTCAGCATCCTCCTATAGACCTCCTGTAGATGCCCTGCAGCCTCCTGTAGGTGTCTTTTTGAAGTCTGATTGCAGGAAAAGCCTCTAGAAGGCCACCTAGGACCTCCTAGGACCCATCCACACCTTCATACACCTCTGAAAACTCCAAAGTCACCTTCCATCACCACCTAATCACTGCCACATTCGCAAACAAATAAATTACATGCATGACAATTTCACCTAAAAATACATAAAAATCCAAAAAGATGTTTTTTTCTCATTTCCTTCTAGAAATAGCTTGAGTAGATGTTGTTTTCTTCCTCGATTAAGTAATAGCATTCATTTCATGGTTTTTCATCTCTCTTTCTGCAAAAATAGGACTAGTTTGTTAATTAGGGTTTGCTAGGTTTACTTTGCATTTCAATGTTTCTCTTTCTTCAAGTAGAGTAGCCTCTGTAGAGTAAGCTTTCCTTTATTTCATCACATATAAAGCTTCTTCTGAAATTTATAGAAGTTGGCTTGAGCTCCTAGTGATCTTGCACCAGCTGACCAAGTGATAGCCTGCAATAAGAACTAGTACTTGTGCATACAACACCGTCGCTTCCAAGTTTGTTACGAACTACTGGGTTGATAAAAGTAAAGTAGGAAGCCCAGGAGTTGCCGCATTATTGCTGCAATACTGGTGCTCACCAATAGGTTTGACAGTATTGATGAAGTGCTACAAGAAGTGAAAGCAGCAATCTTTAGGATACCGTAGGATCCTTTAGATTTGATTCAACCTGAATGGGCTACTCAACTAAGTCATGCACTAGAATGCTATAATGTAACTGTTGAGGAAGAGGAAGAGGATCCGCGAAAGATTAACATTCCAGAAACATAAGGTCACCGTGAGGTTCAAGGATCGTAGATTGAGAACCCTGACATAACTACGCCATTGAAAACAAAACAAGTAAACATTGGTATGGAGGCAGAACCCAAATTCGTGAAGATTGGAGACTATTGGGATGATGCGACGGTGGATAAGGTCACTAAATTTCTCCGCGAATACCAGGATTTATTTCCTACCAAGTTTATGGATCTAAAAGGGATAATCGAGGACCTAGGAATGATGAAGATCACATTAAAGCCCAACGCGAAGTCAGATAAGAAAAGGCCTTACCGTCTTAATCTGAAATATAAGGAGAAGGTCGGCTTAGAGCTAGACAAGATGCTCACGGTAGGCATCATTGAGCCTGTTGAAGAATCTAACTGGGTAAGTCCAATGTTGGTACAGAAAAAGAAGTAGAAGGATGAAATAAGGATATTTGTGGATCTCGAGAAGCTGAATGATGCTTGTGTACATGATCCTTTCCCGACTCCATTCACTGATGAAGTGTTGGACAATGTAGGTGGCCAGGAAGCATATTCCTTCACTAATGGGTTCTCTCAATACCACCAGATCAAAATCACGCCGGAGGACAGAAGCACGACAAACTTCCCGACTGAGTGGGGTTGTTTTTAGTACAATGTAATGCCATTCAGATTGAAGAATTCACCTGCAATCTTCTCGCGCGTAGTTGTTGCTGCATTTAAGGAATTTATTCATAAGTTCCTAGAGGTATATTTTGATTACAAGACTATGTTTGGGTTGGTAAAGCTCCATGTAGCAAGCTTGCACCTGATGTTGGATACCTACTGAAGATACCAAATCGTGCTTAATCTCAAGAAGTGTATGTTTTGTGTTCCTTTTAGAAACCTGTTGGGGCATGTGGTTTGCAGACAGGCGCTGATGGTAGACCCCGTGAAGATCGTGGTGATACTAAACTTGGAAGCGTCGTGAAGTGTGAAGTAGCTGCTCGCTACTCTGGGACATACGAGATATTACATAAAGTTTATCAAAGGATATGCCCAGATCACCACGACTATGGAGAAATTATTGAAGAAGGATGTCATATTCTGCTGGAATGATGACTCCAAGAAGAGCTTGGATATATTGAAATAAAAGATGGTCACCGCACTGATTCTAGTCTTCCTAGACTAGTAGAAATAATTTCATGTACATGTCAACGCGTCATATAGAGCACTAGGAGAAATACTGACACAAGCTGGTGGAGAAGGCTTGGACCATCCTATTGCATTAGCAAGCCGAAGATTATCCAAAGTAGAGAAGAATTATTCCACCACTGAGCTTGAAGGGCTAGCTATGGTATATATGCTCTAGAAGTATAGGCACTACTTGCTGGGAGGTCATTTTAAGATGTATATGGATCACTTCACGCTGAAGTACTTGGTCAATAAGCCTGTGTTGGGGGTGAGAATCTGTAGGTGGCTCTTATTGTTCCAGGAGTATGATTTTGAAGTTGTTGTGAAGCTTGGACGATTGAACGTGGGACCAGACCATCTGTTGCACATCGAAACAGGGGAGGAACCCACTGATTTGGAGGAGGGATTGTCTGATGTGCAACTATTTGTAGTGTGCATCGCAGATGGTCATTTTGAGGATACAATACAATTCCTAATGATAGGTATTGCATTAGAAGGATACACTATCCAGTAGAAGAAGGAATTATTGGTGCACGTAATAGATTTCTCTGTCATTGCTGGGGATTTGTACAAGATGGGGACTAATGAGATATTGCGATGATATGTACCAGAGTTTGAAAGAAGAAGCATCCTTGAGGACGCTCATGGGGGTGCCACAGGAGGACATTATGCAAGAAGAGAAACTGTGCAGAAGATTCTACGCGCAGGTTTGTGGTGGCCAACTTTCCATCAGGACTCAAAAGCATATTGCAAGGAGTGTGATGTGTGTCAAAGGACTGGTAGACCATCGCGGAGGGATGAGATGCCCTTGAATCCTTAGATGATGTTGCAACCCTTTGAGAAATCGGAGGTAGATTTTGTAGGACCCATTCAGCCATAAGGAAAGACAGGAGTAAGGTACATTATCACCACGAGTATTTGACTCATTGGGCGGAGGCACAACATGTGAAGGATTGCACAGGCACAACCGCTGCAAAATTCTTCTTTGAGCATGTACTAATGCGATTTGGTTGTCCGAGGATCTTGATGAGTGATCGCACTACGCACTTCCTGGATGAGGCAATCAACATGCTAACGGAGGAATTTCAGATATACCACCAAAAGAGCACACCTTATCACCCACATGCTAACAGGACGGTGGAAGCATTCAACAAAGTGCTTGAAAATACACTAACCAAGGTTTGTAATGCTCAGCAAAGTGATTGGGACCTATGCATACCTGCAATATTATGGGCTTATCGAACAACATGCAAGAAGGGTGAGTCACCATATTCGTGTTGGGGGCCTATTGGGATAGGGTCCCTAGGGTCAATTGTTTACACTTTAAGCAATTTTTGGTTAAAATTTTGTAAAGAATGTAAAGTCTCCATGTAATGTGGAAGCAGAGCGCACAGTTAAATAAAAGTCAAAGAGGCTTTAGCCCCTTGTATGTGTAACTGATAGGATGGTTTTGAAACTCACCCATAGGCTGCAGGCCATGATATTTCAATACAAAGGCTATAAATATTTGAGTCATAGCAAGTCTAGGATATAGAAATTTGGATAGGGGATTTTGTAAGGGAAAGGTTCTAAGACAGGAAGTGCTTGTTTCATGTACTTAGGCAAAAGGGGAAAGCTCCTACAGCTGAGTGCGTAGAGATCTTAGCAAGTCTACAGATGAGTGGGCGGGCCCCTGCAGCTAAGTGCACAGGGTAGAAGAGTTTGTAATTTGAATGTTGAATCTAATAAAGATAGTTTGGTTTGAATTGAATGCATCTATGCCTTGTTCTTATGCTTAAGTTAATGTATCTTCTCTCTGTAAGCTGTTTTCTATAAATTAATGTGTTCTACTGCGCGAATCTGATGGATCTTTGATACCTATGCATGAAAAGTGTAATGAAATGTTTTCACGAAGATATTAGATAGATTTGTTATTATAACTGTTTGGAATGGATAGATCTGCACGAAGGCAAATCTAAGGTTGCTATTTACTGATAGAAAGTCATGAAACTGCCTCCTTGATTTCTAATAAACACGATCGTACACCTTCACGACGACTTGGAGGTCAATTGGATAGAGTTGCAATAGTGAATAGTAGGAAGGTGTAAATCTGTGCGAAGGTAGATCTGAGCTACAAGGGTTTCAAAATACACATCACACAGTCTTTGGATGTAGAAACCTGGTTCTAGCATCCCCGAATACCGCTTCAAGTGAGACTGCAGTGTGCACTATGTAGGTTGTTGCCTAAAGGGCTAGCAGTTAGGGTTTTGTTGGTTGGCGTGAATAACTTTGAACCTGGGTTAGGCCCCCTCAAGCCGACATGTACTTGTATAGAAGAAGGACGAGACCTAGAGGCTCTGCATTGATTATCGGATGCTAAACAAATCATTGTTAGGAACAGGTATCAAATCTCATAGATTGATGACCTTGAAAAACTCAAGGGTTCCAAGTACTTCAGCAATATTGATTTGAAGTCAGACTATCACCAAGTTCAAATAGAACCCACATATGTATGGAAGATTTCCTTCAAATCAAAGGAGGGCCTTTTTGAGTGGTTGTTCATGCCTTTCGGGTTGACAAATTCCCCTGCTACCTTTATAAGGTTGATTGATGACATGTTGTAGCTCTTCACAAACTTGTTCGTGGTTGTATATATAGATGACATCTTCATCTTCAACAAGAGTTTGGAAGAGCACTTGCAACACATTCAGCAGGTCCTTCAAACCCTGTGGCAACACAAACTATGTGCCAACTTGGAGAAATGCACCTTTGGAATGAGTCGGGTCTAATATCTAGGTTACATAATTGATGAGAAATATGTGCATGTGGATCCGGCTAATATCTAAGTCATTTGGGATTGGCCAGTCCTAGCCACTCAAAGAGAGCTTCGCAGCTTTTAGGGCCTTGCTAATTTTTATCAGAGGTTCGTGTTGGGATTATTTAATATCACTTTTCCTTTGAGTCAGGTTACCAAGGGCAGAGAAAAATAAAATTGTTCTTGGTTTGAGTCCCAATCAAAGGTATTCCTTGAGTTGAAACACCACCTTTTCTTTACACAAATAATCACATTTCCGTACCTACAACAACCATTTAAAATCGAGACAGACACCTCCAACTATGCTATTGATATAGTTATCACATAGCAAGGGCATTCTATGGCATATCATAGTGGTATACTCTCAAATACAATTCGAAAATACTCCAGCTATGATAAAGAGATGTATTCTATCATGTAGACTTGCCGATAATGGAAACATTACATTTTAGGGAAGGAGACAATCATCCACACATATCACTGACCTCTTTAGTTTATATAGACACAAGGGAAGTTTCAAAACAATTTCCATCAGAATTGGTTTACATATCTACAAAAAATCCATTTGAACATTAAATACAAGAAGGGAAGCACCAATCATGTTGCATATGGCCTCAGTTGTCCCCCAACTGCATCACTAACTATTGTTATCAACTCTTGTAGCCTTAACAACTCTGGATGGATGTAATTGTACAAAACGTATCTCAAGTTCGCAACCACATACCATATTGTATTGGATGGAAAGCAATATCCAAACTTCCACCTCTAGGAAGCATTATTATGCTACCTGGGCCACCTTTTTGTTCCTTCAAGCAAGCGTGCCAAGCTGATTTGGAAGGTGCACTATAGTTGGGTCGTAGGACGCTTTCATGTGGAGAAAATGATGGTCATACTATAGATGTATTTTTATTGGCCAAAACTATGACAACATGTTGGAAAATATATCAGATCCTGCACTACCTATGCCATCACCAAGACAACCATCAAGAATCAATTCTTGTACACTCCTCTACCTACTCCTAGCCAACCTTAGAAATCCATCTCCATGGACTATTTGTCTAGCTTCCCTTCTGCCAAGCATGGTAATTAATGTGTATTTATGATCATGGATACATTTTCTAATATGGATATATTAGCGGACTCCAAGAAAAGCATCACAGCAGAGGACCCTGCCAAAATCTTCTTTGAATGAGTGTGGGTACATTTTGAGGTCCCGCGGACCATTATATCATATCCTAGATAGTAGGTTCCTGAGCACATTTTGGTCAAGCCTTTGGACATTTTTGAACACCAATCTCACTAATTCAATTGCATTCCATACCCAAACTGATGGCTAGACACAGGTTGTCAACAAGATGATAGTGCACGTACTATGCATGTACAACTCCAAGCATCCATGAACCTTGGATGAGAGCCTTCCCTATGTGAAGCACAATTATAATAGATCTCTCTATAGCTCGATTGGTCATAGTACCTTTCAAGTGGGTCTGGGATTTCAACCATTGTGTCTAATTGATGTTCCCATGCCTCATCCGACTACATAAGAAAAACTCATACATCTATAGTTTAAGGCTAATAAACCAACCAGGTTTATTAAATGCATCCAGCACATCTGCTAACATTTTCATGACATATTGGATAAATCCAATGCCAAGTATAATAAATTTACATGATCAGAATTGGGTGCCACATAATTTTCATGTGAGAAACAAATTTTGGTTGCATTTGTAGAAATAATTCCTTATTGGAGCCCATCAGAAGATTTGACAACTTTGATACAGGCCTTACACCATTTCCCAGGGTTAGCTTTTTGAATGTTTAGGGTTTTCCATTGTTTCTCAATAATAAAAAGGCCTCCAAGCCTTATTGTAAGATATTTAAAAATGCATGTAGCCATCACATCTCTTCTCATAGATAAGCTACCATCACACGAGCTAGTTTGTTCCATTCTGCATGTAAACAATTTTAGTACTTGTTATTAATTAATTGAAATTATGTTCTTTCATTGCATCTCTATGTTTTGTTTAAATCTATATTTCATTTCACTCCATAAATCCGGATCAATATATCTATCAGAGATTAGATACTTCAAATTTTATTATTCTTTTGTAATTTATTAAATTTACATGGAAGATTCATTGTTTTCACACATACAATGAATTACTTCATATAAAGTTAGTACAATTTATACTATTCAACGCATGTGGGAATACTAACATTATGACTGTTTATGTTTAATATATTTGTTTTATTCTATGTTAGTGAATACTCACATTATTCACTTGGGCATATCCTTATTCTTAAATTATTGTTATTTACTTTGAGGAATCTGTGTTATGGGAATAATGATGACTATTGGAGATTCTTTGGTCAATATGTTTTAATTTCATTATTTATTATCTCCAATCTATTATTAGCTCCTCACCTTTTATCTTACACACCAATGTTAACCTAGAAATCTAACACTTTAAACAATTGTTCTAAATTAATTGAGGGAAACCATCATTTGTGACAAGATAAGGATTACACCCTCTAGTCCAAGGGGCCAGTCTAAGACCTAAAGTGGGGAAGTTTTATAAAATTCCATTGAATTACTTAGCATTGAACCTTAACGATGTCAATCTAGGGACGAATATGACTAGAGCAATACTATAGTATATTTACCAACAAGTGCACCAATATTAAGGATATCTAATCCAAATAAATATTTTATTGTGTGTATTTATGAATGCAAAGAAGGGCTTGGAGGAGTCCTCATATAGAATGGGCATGTGATATGTTATGAGTTAAGAAAGTTGAAGGAGCATGAGAGGAATTATGCCACCCATGATTTAGATTTCACAACCATATTTCAAGCCTTAAAAATGTGGAGGCATTATTTCATGGTAAAGAAGTTTGAATTGAGGAGAAATCATAGCAGTTTGAAGCATTTATTTGGATAACCAAATTTAAATGCAAGGAAAATTAGCTGGCTAGAATTCTTGATCTAGATTGTCATTGATGAAAATATGGCAATATTCTTGATACTAAATAATGATGTGAAGCCAAGCATAGCAGATCCAAAAAGCAACAGGAGCAGTAGACCCAAGAAGGAAAGACGAAAAGGAAAGATATTAGAAGTCATCAAAAGAGAAAGAAAAAGAGTAAGAGGAAGAAGTTCATCGGAAGGAGCAAAGAGAAACACACAGCGGAAAAGGAAAGAACTAAGAAACAAAGAGGAGCACACAGCAAAGGAGCATAAATAGTGTTAATAGAAGAGTTAACAACAATATTGAAGAAATAAGAAGAGGGAGTATTAAACCATGGAAACCCATTAAAATCCCCAACACATGTAATAAAGCACATCGACAAATTTATATCGGCAACTTTACCAGTGGTCTATTATGTTTCACTACCCAGAACCTATGATGTGCAATTTGAGATACGGACCCGACTATTCCAATAAAACAAGCTCTAATGTAAATACCGCATCTGCCACATCACAAGTTTCAATGAAGGCACGTCACATTAAAAACTCTATGCAATTTGAGTTACAGACCCGACTATTCCATTATAATGCATCCTATCCACTTTATTGGAACCTTCACATTGCAAGTCTTAAAGGAAGGCCACACTAAAACTACGATTGCAATATAATATGCGAACTCGAAACACACGGCCTTAATGTAATATTGCATCTGCTCGAAAGTTATGTATCACAAGGAATGTTACACTCATAAATCCTTTGATTGCAATAACATTGTGGACCCGCGGGACCATTAAAATTCTCCTTAAAGAAACATCACATCCACCATCATAATTGTCATATCACAAAGTCTTAAAGGATGTCACACCGCTAATTGTGATAAGGGTGTGGACCACGGACCGTTGATTGCGATGAAGCTATGGACTCGATAGATTTATTAACAATTGTTTAAAACTATATCACATATGCTCCATCGGCAATAGGGCAATCGGCTATGTCATGAGCATGCTTGTAAGAGACCTCCAAAATTTTTGATTACGTAATTTTCACGATTTGCGATTGCGGGATTTCAAATAATTGCAATTGTGATTAATAATGTGGCATGTGGGACCTCCATGAGGGCCTTGGATGAATATTAAAAGGGGGCCTCTCCAATATATTGTGTAGTAAGAGACCTCCAAAAAGTTGCGATTGCGATTAGCGGTAACGTGGCATATGGGGACTGCCAGAATTCTATTATAATATGGGTAGAGCCTCTTTTATAATGTGGTTTCCAATAAAAGGCTAAGTTATAATTGATTGAATATTAACAAAATACCCTCTGATATATTTTAATATACCAACTCATGCACAAGTCAGCCCTTCCACCATTGAACAAGTCATTTCTTTTATTGGAAAAACTCTATATATACAAGTTGAAATGCTTCACTTGAGGCAAGTGATTCAGGCATCAATTACAGAGATAAGAAGTAACATTTCACAACTCATGAACTTGAATGAATAGAGGAGGCTAAAGATCGAGCGACAAGGAAGGAAGCTGAAGGACAAGCAACTCTATTGATTGGGTTAACTTTTGAAAGGCTTGGACCAGTGATGAATTAATCAAGTACAAAACACAACCTGAAGAACAGTTATATGAAGGGAAAAATAAAGTTTCATCTGGCATCGTTTGAAGGGAGCAGTAGCTAGCACCAACATTGAATTGGTTATGAGTTTTTTTCTAGGAAGTAAGAGAGCACGACAGTAAGAACATTGAGAAGCAGTCACTCCTGAAAAAGTTACCACAACAGTAAATAACAGAGGGTTGAAAACAGAGAATTGTCTTTGTGCAGACAATGAGGGCTTAACACAGCTTATCAAAGATATCCTCTTGAAAAGCATCAACACATCTTGGAGACATTGTTGGAGATCATTATGGGCTATTTAAAATCATCATGAGGTAACTTCTGCAGACTATTTTTGGGTAATATGAAGAGTTATGAAGACTCCTTCATATGAATATAGGTTTTCATTAATGTAGCAATGAAGTTGTAGATTGACAGAATTCAGTGAAGAAGATTTTGGGAGCAGAGAATTACTATCAAAGATATCTATACAAAATATAGAAGTGGGTTGGATCCCAGAGGGTTTATGCCCTAAAGGTTGTAGCCTCGAACAAATCCAAGGTTGGTGCCTTGACAAGATAGGGTTAAAGCCCTTGGGGTTGGTGCCTCATAATTGGAAGGATTGGTGTCCTTGGAGTTGGTGCTACTAAATCCAAGGTTGGTGCCTTGACAAGATAGGGTCAGAGCGCTTGGGGTTGGTGCCTCAAAATTGGAAGGATTGGTGTCCTTGGAGTTGGTGCTCCTAAATCCAAGGTTGGTGCCTTGACATGAAAGGGTTGGTTCCCTAGAGGCTGGAGCCTCAGAAAAGACCAAATTGGTGCTTGACAATGGGTTGGAGCCCTATATATATTGTACCTAATTTATTGTAAATATTATATTAATAAAATCATTTATTCTTATTCCTCATTTTGTGTTCTAAATATAATTGATTTAATTTGTCAAAGTAACAATTGAAAAGGAAATAATGATTCACCCTCCCAGTATTTCCAACAATTGGTATCACTGTCAATACCTTCACTCAAAGCCTAACAACTTGAAGGTTGATCAATTAGAACACAAATTGTGAAGCCAAGGAAGAAAGTCCCCAATCCTCCTAAAGATATATCTTCCTCAACCACCGAAGTTGAAATCAATCAATTTGTAAAGGCTCCATGGTTCAATGGAAACTTTGATATATGGGAAGAAAGAATGAGGAATTTCTTATAGACTCAAGGCATTAAAGTATGGAAATAAGTGATTATTGATAGCATGATGGATGAAGAATCCAAGGAGTATAATGAAAAACCAAGGAAGGCAATCTTGAATGGGCTACCAGATTCTATAAAGGACAATTTAGAAAAATGTTTGTCAGCAAAGTGTATATGGGACAAACTTCATGACCTTCACTCAAAATGAGCATTGACCATGACCACTAGTCAAGAAGATGATGGAAAGCAAGGGGGAAATCCAGAACCCATCATGGAAGCTAAAAACAAGAATGGTGACATCAATGCTAAAGAAGACCTAGAAGATGAAGAGAGTGGAAAATATTTTGAAGAAGATATCTTCACTAAACTTATGGTTGCCATGGAAGGTATTCTCAATTTGAGAAAGGAAAACAAGTAACTTAAGAAGAAAGCACTAGTTGGTGACTAAGACCAAACAAGGAAGGAAGTTGACCTTGTCAAGCTTCAAGTACAAGGAAGGGATGGAAATTTTTTTGAAGAGCTCCCAAGCCTTGGATGACATGCTCAGCCATCAAAGATCCCCATTTTATAAATCAGGTCTTGGCTATGAAGGAGAATCCTCAAGCAAGAATGATAATGCTTCAAACAACAAGGATGTGAGAAAGCCAGAAAGAAATATTGATGCTCCCATTTCCAGCAAAGGAAATGATAAGAGTCAAGGCATCAATGAAGGAATCCCATTTCAAAAAGAAATGTAGATGATGTCAAGGATGCAAGAAGCAATGGTTGTAATCAAAGGATCTCAAGGAAGAAATATCTCAGAAGTACAACAAGGAAACCTTCTTCTCCTAGGTACCAAAGTATATTTCTTGGTTATTTTATATTCTTGTACAAAATTTGGACACATGACAAAATATTGCAGGGCATATCACAAAGATATACATTATGGTCCCTGACAATCTTTGAGAAGCAATTTTGCACGAAGAAATCATGAATTATTATTCATGAACAACATAGAATGCTTCAAGTGTCATAACATTGGTCATATGGCACGTGATTGTAACTTAAATTGGGCTTCTACACAAGCTAGAACCATGCTAGAAAAGAAAGTTACACAAGTATGGAGAAGAAAGCAAATACAATTTGAAAATCTCCTGAACTCTCCAGCCAACAACACATGTTGTTGACTTGATGAAGATATCTTTGATATTCCAAATGTTTGATAATGAGACTCTACCAAAAAGAGACCATGCATACAGTTAGGGGGAGCTTGCGATTCCTGATCATTATTGCAGAAGCTATCCATGAAAGGGTCCTTATGAAATCCTTGATGAGCTATATTAATAATCATTCTTTGATTCTCAGGAACACTCCATTGAAATAACATGATCCCTTATCCATCCAATGGATTGTTGTTAAAGATGTTTTCCACTTGATCACTAAGCAGAAATTGGAGCAGTAGAAAAGGCCATATAATGCTAATAAGGCAAATAACTATGTTGTTGTTATTACATGAGTTGAATGTCTCGACTCAAGTATTTTATTTGAGAACAGGTAAATTATGGACACAAATAGAGGAAATCTTCTTCAGACTTGTTGCTACTTGGTCAATCTAGTGTTGTAGACATCGGTTGTGAAGTTTCAAAGGTTTGGATATGTGCACATACTTCGGATAGAGAGCAGTCCTATTATATGCTTAAGTCCTCAGTCTTGTGGAGCTCATCTATTGGTCCATCAATCATAATTACACCTTTGGACTTGTGGTAAGCTGTCATCTATTGGAGCTCGGATTACCTTAAGAAAGTGACACTTGTTCAACTTGGATTTGTGACAAGCAGCGAACATGTTTTGGAGGACTTACTACTTGGTCAGTCCTATAGTGGTAGTCACCTTGGTGGAAGGATTAGTAAGGAGACTCAATTGTAGTGTCTCAGACTAAGAAATGTGGTGTAGGAATCTTGTTGAAGGATGCTTGATTGTTGTGTAGAAGAAGATTTCTTTGAAAACATTCTTATCCTTGTTGAAGCAGTCTTATAGACATCTTATTGAAGGAGTTTTTACTACTTCTTGGAGCAGTACTTTGAAAGGTGGTATACAAAAAATTGGATGCAGTGACTTAAGGAGAAGCACGAAAATATAGAGGAAATCGGATTTGAAGAATTATAGCAAGAAAGACAATTTCAATGGCATTTTCTCTTATTTCGGACTATGAAGACCTCTTAAATATAACTACAAAGATAATAGAATATGGGTAGCAATCCTTCTATCTTGAGAAAAATGAAGAACACCATGATAGGGGGAGTAACATACCCATGAAGATCTATTATTCATGAAGAAGATGAGCAGCTTGATAGGGGGAGTCCTTGTGCACTCCTTTTCCATTGATGTCAAAGGCGGAGAGAAGAAGAATATTGCCATCAATGACAAAGAGGGAGATTATTGATCTCGATTGTCATTGATGTCAATATAGAAATATTCTAGATACTAAATAATGACGTGAAGCCAAGCAGAACAGATCCGCAAAGCAACAGGAGCAGTAGACCCAAGAAGGAAAGCCGAGAAGGAAAGATATCGAAAGTCATCAAAAGAGAAATCCAACGAGTAAGAGGTAGAAGTCCAACAGAAGGAGCAAAGAGGAACATGCAACAGAAAAGAAAATAACTAGGAAACAAAGGGGAACACACAGTGGAGGAGCATAAATAGTGTTAACAGAGGAGTTAACAGTAATATCAAAGAAATAAGTAGAGGGAGTATTAAACCATGGAAACCAATTAAAATACCCAACACATGTAATAAAACACATCGACACTTTATATTGGTGACTTTACCATCGATCTATTATGTGCCACTACCCAAAACCTTCGATGTGCGATTTGAGTTGCGAACCCGACTATTCCAATAAAACAAGCTCTAATGTAATACTGCATCCGCCACATTGAAAGTTTCAATGAAGGCTCGTCACATCAAAAACTCTGATCGCAATATGAGATACGGACCCGACTATTCCATTATAACGCGCCCTATTGTTATATCACATCCACTGTATTGGAACCTTCACATCGCAAGTCTTAAAGGAAGGTCACACTAAAACTGTGATTGTGATATAATATGTGGACCCGAAATAGTTTATGGTAACAACCCTAATGCAATATCACATCCGCTTGAAAGTTACGTATCACAAAGAATGTTATGCTCACAAATCCTTTGATTGCAATAATATTGCGAACCCGCGGGACCATTACAATTCTCCTTAAAGAAACATCGCATCTGCTCATCAAAATTGTCATATCACAGAGTCTTAAAAGGATGTCACATCACCGATTGTGATAAGGGCATGGACCCTGGACTGCCGATTGTGATAAACCCAACGGGGCGTCGATTGCGATTGAATTATGGACCTGAAGGATTTATTAAAACATGTTTAAAACTATATCACATCCGCTCCATCAGAAATAGGGAAATCGACTATGTCATTAGCATATTTGTAAGACACCTCCAAAATTTGTGATTGCGGGATTTTCACGAGTTGTGATTGTGGGATTTCGGATAATTGCGATTGCAATTAATAATGTGGCATGTGGGACCTCCATGAGGGCCTTGGATGAATATTAAAAGGGGGTTTCTCTGATATATTGTGTAGTAAGAGACTTATGAAAAGTTGCAATTGTAATTAGCGGTGACATGGTATATGGGGATTGCCAGACTTCTATTATAACATGGTTAGAGCCTCTCTTATAATGTGATTTATGTAAAAAGGTTGAGTTATAATTGATTGAATATTAACAAAAGGCCCTCAAATATATTTTAATATGCCACCTCATGCAAAATTCAGCCCCTCCACCAATGAACGGATCGTTTCGTTTATTGGAAAAATTCATATATATCCATAATTTGAAACACTTCACTTGAGGCAAGCGATTCAGACATCAATTATAGAGAAAAGAAGTAAAAGTTCACAACTCATGAACTTGAAGGAATAGAGGAAGCTGAAGATCGAGCGACAAGGAAGGACTCCAAAGGACGAGCAACTTTGTTGATTGGGTTAACCTTTGAAAGGCTCAGACTAGTGATGAACTAATCAAGTACATAATGCAACCTAAAGAACAATTATGTGAAGGGAAAAATAAAGTTTCATCTGACATCGTTTAAAGGGAGAAGTAGCCAGCACCAACATTGAAGTGTTTGTGAGTTTTTTTCTAGGAAGTAACAGATTCCGACAACAAGAACAGTGAGAAGCAGTCACTCCTGAAACAGTTACCACAACAGTAAAGAATAGAGGGTTGAAAATAGAGAATTTTCTTTATGCAGACAAGGGGGGCTATTGAAAAGTATCAGTAGATCTTAGATACATTGTTGGAGATCATGATGGCTATTTAAAATCATCATGAGGTAACTTCTACAGACTCTGTTTGGGAAATATGAAGAGTTGTGAATACTCCATATGAAGACATGTTGCCATTGATGTACCAGTGAAGTTGTAGATTGACATAATTCAGTGAAGAAGATTTTGGGAGCAGATAATTACTATCAAACATATCTAGACAAAATATAGAAATGGGTTGGATCCCAGAGGGTTGGTTCCCTGAAGGTTGGAGCCTCAATCAAATCCAAGGTTGGTGCCTTGACAAGATAGGGTCGGAGCACTTGGGGTTGGTGCCTCCGAATTAGAAGGATTGGTGTCCTTGGAGTTAGTGCTTCTAAATCCATGGTTGGTGCCTTGACAAGATAGTGTTGGAGTCCTTGGGGTTGGTGCCTCAGAATTGGAAGGATTGGTGTCCTTGGAGTTGGTGCTCCTAAATCCAAGGTTGGTACCTTGACAAGAAAGGGTTGGTGCCCTAGAGGTTGGAGCCTCACAAAAGATGAAGTTGGCCATTGGCAACGGGTTGGAGCCCTATATATATTGTACCTGATTTATTGTAAATATTATCTAAATAAAATAATTTATTCAGATTACTCATTTTGTGTTCTAAATATAATTGATTTAACTGGTAAAAGTAACAATTGAAAAAGAAAAACTGATTCACCCCGTCTCGGTATTTCCAACAAGAATTTATGGTTCAACGTGACTTCAAAATAAAGTACATCAAGGGTGAGAGAAATAAGGTGGCTACTACACTTAAGAAAAGGGTGCATAAAATGCATGCTACATCAATAAGTGTATGTAACTCTAATTTAAAAATCAGAATTTTAGAGGCTAGAATTTCACATCAACAATACATGCAAATAAAAGATTACCCAAAGAAAGATAATTTACATCCCAAATGCAAAATATTTGAGCTAAAAAAGAATGGTATCCTTATGTACATGGGTATAATGTATGTGTCAAATTCTTAAGAGTTGAAAAATATGGTTTTGAATAAGATGCATAAAGTACCTTGTGCTAGAAAAATCCAAGGTATCAAATGGAAATTAATTGTCACGAATAAATACTTTTGGCTAGGTATGAAAAAGGAAGTGGTTGATTATATAGAAAAGTGTTTAGTGTGCTAAAAGATTAAGGTAGAACATGGGAATCCAACTAGATTATACAATCAACATCCATTCCTAGGTGTAAATGAGAAGTTTCAATTGATTTTATTACAACATTACCTAGGACTATGAAGCATATGATTTAATCATGGTGATGGTGGAGAAGCTCACTAAAGTTTCCCACCTTATACCAGGAAAGTCAACACAGAAGGAAACCAATACTATTGATATTATATGAAGGAAACTTCTAGTTAGATGGAATTCCTAAGGAAATCATTTCAAATAAAGATTCCAAATTGACATCAAACTTTTGGAAGGGTTTGTTCAAGGAATTTGGAACCTATTTTAACTTCAATACAACTTATCATCCATATTTATATGGAAAAAAATAGAGGATCAATCATGTAATACAAGATATGTTGAAGATGTATGTGATGGATAAACAATCAAAATGGGAAGCAAATTTTCACTGGGAGGAACTTGCCTATAATAATGGGTATTATGAATCTTTTCAGATGAGCCCATTTGAGGCTTTGTGTGGAAAAATGTGTAATACACTTGTAAGTTGGGATAAACTAATGTATAGGACCATTATTGGGACAAATTTTCTTAGGGAAATGGAAGAGAAAGTGGTGAAAATTAAACAAAACTTGAAGGTGACCTGGAAGAGGTAGAAAAGGTTCGTGGATAAGGGCAAGATAAGCATGGAATTTAGTGTTGGTGGTCATGTCTTCTTGAAAGTAATATATCTAATAAGACTTTATTAAAATTGGGAGGTTGCTCAAAGTTGGAAATTAGATTTTGTGGCCATTTGAGATCCTAGAAAGGACCGGTCTAGTTGCATAGAGGCTTGCATTACCAATATCCATGCATATTCAATGTGTGTTTTATGTTTTATTACTTAAAAAGAGTGTGCATGATGTTAACCATGTAATTAATTGGAATATTATTTAGGTGGAGTCCAAAGGATATTTTTAGTTCCAATTGATGTACGTATTAAACAAGAATATCAAAATTCTCTGAAATCAAGATGTCACATTGATAAATTTACAATGGACACATTTTAGTCTAGAGGAAATTACATGGGAGAATGAGGATGCCATGTGGGAGAACCCTTATATTTTTTAGCAATTTTGATTGTATATATGTATATAAT